>CAEFZX010028133.1:0-59657 GCA_903066825.1 Alfaro cultratus | reverse complement strand
ACTCTATAAGAGCCAATTCTGAAAGGGACCAAATAGACTCGGCATAGTGTTGATTTAACTCTGCAGAATTTACTGTGTAGAGCAATATTTGTATTGAGGGTGAGAGGAAGAGGGAGGAGCTCTGACCGTACGCAGTGACGAATGTCAAAATTAACAAAAAAAAATCTCTAGTAATACATTTTCAAATAATTTCGGTTTCAAAAACTGGTGAGACTCTGACTGCAACAGTTTCAGGTGTTTAGCTCCCTGTCTGGTCTCTGAAACTTGGCCTCTTTCTGCCAGGGAATCAAAGCAGAACCTCACTTCAAATGCTCCGTAATACCTTCCGGTATTAACGAAGAGGCAAAAAGATTCAAAAAGCCTGCTTACAAATTTAATTACCAATGCAGTTAACCACAGCTTAGCAGCCAATGACCTGATATTTCCACTGAAGACCAGCTAAGGAGGCAGGGGGTACGGATTGGAGACGGACGCGCCGAGGGGGACGCCGATACCGCCACGCGTGGCAGTCCGGGCGTCTTAGAGCCGTCCAGTGGGCATACTCACCGCCAGCCGAGGCAGCAACAGCACACATGTGGCCCTATCTTCTACTGGAGTGCAAATTAGATACAGTTGATTAAAATATTGAGTCATTTCCACAGTCACTGTTGGGGGAATAAAAGGAGAGCAAGTTCAGAAAATGCGCCACGGTGCGCGTGTGTGGGAGCATGTTTGTATGTTTAAGACAGAAAGAAAGGGAGCTCAGTTAAATTTCAACAATAAGCACTTTCTCATTTATATAGATTCCCTTTGACAACCGTGCCCTTTCCCAAAGGACAACTCTGAGTTACATCTTCTTGCAGCAGCACAGGATTTCTCTGTTATCACTCAGCAGTCCACTTCAATGAGTTAAAGCATCATGCGGGGTTGTATATACGTTCCAATAGCGTTCTCGAGTTCTCTCCGCACCCGTAAAAAAAAAAAAAAAAAGTGAATATGACTCGTGTTATAAAAACTTCTGCCTCGCTGCAATATAACAAAAGAAAATTAACACTTTGGGGTTGCCCTGGTTACCTAATTGCATCACAACACTGCACACAGGAGCCAAAGTAACTGAATTTTGATGAAAAGGCGGTGATAATTTACGGCATTGAGAAATTAGTTGCCGTGGCGACGCGTTAATTACATCTCAAATTAACAATGCAAGTGTAGTGAAATTAAATATAAATCATATTTTCTGCATAAATTACAGGGGTTGATTAGAGCGGGCGCCAGGAGAGAGAGGTTGAGATTCCAAGGGCCTATCACATCCCCCTCCTTCCCTCCCTCCTTCCCTCCCTCTATCTGTCGTTTTCCTTCTCCTTCTCCCTCTCGTCTCCCTCCTCCCAGTCCTCTATGCCACCCCCAACATCCTGACTGGTTCCCTTAAAGACAGGGACTGGATTAGTTTAGCTGGCTTGCCACATTAATGGATTTTCATGTTAGAGTGTTATCTGTCCACAAACACTTTCTTTTTGTTAGCGTATGTGTTTGCTGTTTTTGTTTTTTTTTTCGGTGCACACAGATGCACATTTGGTATACGGTGTAAATTGTAGTGTGTGCATTTTCATGAGATCCTTTATTTATTTGTTTATTTAATTTCCTTGGGGATATATGGGCCATTATTATCGTTTTAAAATAAGTAGAGAAAGAGAATGGAAGAAAAAAATCTTCCTTCTTTATTTGGATTTAAAGAGTTAAGACTCAAAGTAATCTAATTTCTAACTTCTATGTTTGTGTTTACATAAGGGATTAAAAAACAACTCCCAGGCGTGATGATTTTCTGCTCTGTTTTCTATTTTTGTTTGTTTCTTAAAACTAAAACTGTTACTTGTTTATTAAGATCATTTACACCAAATTTATTACAAAACAAAACTTACTTAAATGCTGAGCAATATTGCAAAAATATTACATCCCAATTTTATTTTACAGTTAAATCACACTATTATGATTTTTAACCTAATATTGCCATAAAAGCAAGAACATAATAATAGTTTTTTTCTTAGGATTTTAAGTACAATGCACCATCAGACTATTCAACCAAAATACAAGAAACTTTTTTCATCTGAAAGATTAAAAAGGACATCACCACTCAAATAAAAAAAAAACAGAAACAAACAGTATGTGCCTCATGGATGCTATCACTCTATGCTTGGCAGATTTGTAAGCATGTTTTAATCCTTCAAAGTTTAATACTGTCACATCAGCCACACCTAAAACATGTGAAAATATAAAAATGGGCCTGCAGGTTATTAAATAAAGCCCATGCACCCGTGTTCAAAAACTGCATGTTATGTTGCAGTCAACAGGAGACAAACCAACTATGTGCAGAACTAATGTTACCTGTGTATTTATTTTTTCTGAGTTTTTTTTTAACAAAATATCATGATGTAAATCTGTAAATTTAGACAGAACACATGATTAGGCCAAGAAGTCCTTAAAGTAATAACTGGTTTTAATTGACAAGATGAGTAGATCTCTATTTTTATTCTTTTTTTGTTAGATCACCAGAGCAGTTTTGATGTCCAGTAATCAAAAAAGGTAATAAGTCTTCAAAAGAGGAACCTACAAACTAAATTATCACAGCCACCTTGCATAAAAATATGTGCAACGAAACTAAAAATCTACATTTAAATAAAACCAAGATATTGCCAAAAATGATTGATTCCAAACTGCTTCTTGTATACATTCTCACATCATTTTGTCAAATAATAACAACAACAACAACAACAACAATAATAATAATAATAATAATAATAATAATAATAATAATAATAATAATAATAATAATAATAATAATAAATTAACACACTTTTTGATAATAACATTTCTTTTCTACCATACAATTTGTTTAACAACTACTGAAAAAAAGATACTGAAACAAATCATACTTGCAACTATAGTGGGTAATCTTATTTAATTTAATCTTAAAAGAAAATAAGTGCTACAATATATAACAAATTGTGATAAATAATAATCAGCAATGTAAGCCTTCAAGAGACTCAGCTCAGTCCATTTTTATTGATGTGAAATATTTAGTTTCCAGTCAAAAATAGAACAATTAAAAAAAATAAAGATAAACACACAGCATCTGGACAGTATTTGATTGAGTATTTGTGTCAGGGAGTGTTAAACTGCATATGTCTGGGTCTGAAGAAGAAATAAGACAGAAGAGTGAAAGCAAAGAAGGAAAATGAGTCTCTCCTCCCCACGATTCCTCCTGTGGCCCAACTTCCCTTTAAGCATCACAAACAAGCCTCAGGAGTGATGTCAAGGAGGGCGGGGTGACAGTGGGGGGTGCTGAGCTGAGAGAGAAAGCTGAGCGCAAACACAATAGCAACAGGAACCAACTTGAGCCATCTAAATTATTCATACACCAGATGGATACGTTTCCCCAGGATTTCACACTAAAACCCAGCCATTCCGCTTTACCCCCGCGCTCTGCACTGTCTGTTGGGCGGACGCCGCCAGGAATCAAGATAACTATCATTTTATCTAAACCGTTTCATGTCTGATTCATATCAGCTCTGAAGAGTGGAAGCCCCTCGACAGCACGATCGCACGTTTGTTCTAATTCCACAGGCACAAAGAAGGGGGAACATGTTCTCTTTCCTCTATCTTCAAAGATGTAGGCGCTGTTATGACCTTGTCAGAAGGATATTATACAAATCAGAGGGTCCTCAGAGGGGGACGTCATGTGTAACGCTGAATACACCTCAACAGCATGATGTGTGCTTGCAGGCGGCCTACAGTTTCTGGGATTGAGAGTAAACATGGAATTAAACCAGAAACCTAAATTTCTTGTCTCGTGTTTAGCTCACCTAGTTGTGCAGAATTGCCTTTTTTCACATATTTTATCGAGTTTGTTAAATCCAAAGTGCAACGCTACACCCAAATTTTAGAGTATGAAAACAATCTTATTGTGCAACCATGGCACAAACCATAATTGATGGGTGTTGATGGTTTAATACCATAGCCTGCCAATAGAAAAAAAAAATACTCCCATGAGAAAAATGTTAAACTTTTCTCACAGCGCTTGCCTTAAATTCAAACAGATCGTATTTATGTCAATTCCATTGAAAAGACAATCATCAGAGCTATAAAAAGATAATTAAATTAGACATTTATTTAGCTTTGACTTGTGACACCATCATTCAAAAACATAAATTTGTTTATGGTGAGTCTTTTACCACTATCGGTGGGTAGTGAAATTAATCAGAAATACCTTCCAACTAATCCACCCACACTATAATTATTGTGTGGCTTTGAATAACTCCCCATTAGGTGGCAACAAACCCAGTTTTTAACACAGACCAGCCTGCCTTATTTCACAGATGTAGCAAAAATACGATTGGTCAGCCATTTGCACCTGGAAGATGACGACTTTTAAAAGGACAAGACATCATTGAGAGAATAAGTAGTCTTTCCACTACTCTTTGTGCAACCCTCACCCCTTGGAAGTAATTCCAGTGCCTTCACACAGAAGTGAAAGTGCTAAGGAGCAGGAGGGGCGGGGGTTTAATGGCTCAGTAATGTCTCAGCCCAAGACTGGTAGTCCTCCTATGTCTGTACAAGCAGAAGCAGCATAACGCTGACCAATTTGGGAATTTAGGAGCAACTTAAAGAGCAGATTTGGTGCAAATATCTTTGCAGTGTGAAAAACAGCTCTGTGTGGGGAGAAGCAGAACAGAATGGATGCTCGACCAACACGATCGGATGAATTCTATCAAAATACCACATGTCAGCATGTGACACTGAAACTGGAGACGGTCAAATGACATTTATTTAAGTGGCACATCTTCCACCGTGGATAGATGTGGGAAGGAAAAGGTCAATAAAAACAAGTCAGGGACTGCAGTATCAAGCTGTAAAGGATGCCTCTGTCATCTGTCCTCATTTGTCTTTCTCCTTCCTTCCCTTCCTGTTCCTCTTCTCACCTTTCAGCTTCCAGTCACTCAGAAAGTGCTTAAAGTTTGACAAACACAGCAGGGTTGCTTAGGAGTAGAGACGAGCATAGAGGTCGGCTGGTGGCTGGCCTAGAAATTCAAAAATGTTCTATTTTCAATCAGTGACCTCGCCGTATGTAAGTGCAAACAGGCTGTGCTATCAGCAACACACTTTAATGCGGATGTTATTACAGAGAAAGGAAGACATAAAGTTTCTTATTTTGAGCAGCAGTGCTTAAAAAGGAAGTCAGACGCTAAATAAGAACATATTGTATTTTCTAAAGAAGCTTGGCTGCTTCTGATTCAAGGAGGATGGTTAAACATATTACAGCAACATCCCTCTGTTTTGTCATTCTAAACTTTCTACTTTTGCCTGTCCTAAAACATTCTGGATTTACAAATGTTGGCATTTGGTGTTGACCCCAGAATCTCTATTGAATATACATAGAAATAATGTTGCTCCTCCCCCACCTGTGTCTGAAAACTGCCCGTTTTCAGGAGATTTATGCTATTCTGTAACTGACATGTAACACAAACTTAGCTGCTTGCAAATATTTCAGGAAGGCACAACATCTATTTTTTGACTTTAGCTAGGTGCTGACACCTACTTCTGACAAATGTAGATGTGTGAAAGCATCAGAAATAAGTTTTAGCAGGTTGCACTAACAGCACCACTGTCAGTACGGAGCGGAAGTTGTAAGAGAGGTAGAAAAGAAATCTAAACGAGTTATCCTAGTATCACTGAGACTTAAAACTGAAATAATAAGAAAGCACAAAAGGCCTTGAAAGCTATATAAAAAGGAAACTATAATTTAGACTTAGACATGTTCATGGTAAGTAGTTTTAAAGCACTACAGCCCTGCTTAGCAGCAAATATCTCTCACAAACTTAGTGTAGCATCGCCTGTCCCCAGAATTAAGCTGATGTCAGGCATCATAAAATATTAACATTTTTAAGTAGCATTTTCAACCTTACGATTTTTCATCACACCCTTCTTATGCTATTCTTTTAAGGTCCCAATTTTCCCCATTATAGTGGAGCAGAGTAATGTAGCACTGCCCCGTCCCCGCTTGAATCAGCTGAAAGAAGATTACTGCATTTTTTATGCCTTAGAAGAAGGACAAAATGGGCTGTTGGATTATTTTTCTGGTTAAATAAAAGTTATTTTCCTTCAATTGTATCACCTTTGTTTTAAAGCTTTGTGTAAATATTTTGTAGTATTTATCCTTAACACTGTCAAAGCGTATGACTCGCTAACCAACAAACAATGAATGACAGATTACAGCAGAAAAACAAGAAATAAATATTTTTAAAGTTGTTGGTATCAGCAGATCAAATATCACAAGACGTAAAATTGAAAATCTGTCATGAAACTCAAATTGGTGCATCCCTATACCTGTGATCTTTACATTTGTCATCTGAAGCATATGAAGAGGATGATTGCAGATATGGCACACCCTACCATCACTCTATAATAGAAGTATCCCATCTGTGGCATATTACTAGAAAATGGTACTCAAACACTTCAAATCTGGATCAATAAGCTGAGTAAAATCTCTTTCACATGTGGTAAGATTCTGCTAAATGTCACATAGCCCAGTCTGTAAAAAAAAAATAAATAAATGAAAAAAACAGGCAAGACCTTCTCGACAAGTTTAAATAAACCCTGCAGGATAATGCTGGCTCTCCTGGGGGAACCAAAAGCTGATGGCTTTGAAACAGGAGGGAGGGTATTTTCAGCGGGGCTGCCCAGCATGAGAGATCCTGCATGTCTCACAGCTGAGCTTGTTTTATTGAAAGGTTGTTTGAAAGGCCCTGAACCCAAGACATCAGTGGTCATGTTTGTTTGGCTTAAAGAGGGGCTTTCACCGAGAAGAGCAGTGCGGGTTGTCAGGAGTAAATGAAGAGAAAATGAGGTGGGTTAGCGCTCGTGGTAACTTGGAAATGTACGCTGTTAAAATTAATAAAATGGTCTCAATACAGCTTCAATTACAACCTGCTACAAATGCGAAGCGTGTGAGCCGAGCTTAGCCGCTTTGTGCAAATAAGTGCCAAAACCAGTGCTGTTATCAGGTAATGGAGTGAGTGGAAGAGAGAGGGCCCTTTGTGAACTTGACACTCCCATTAAGCCCATACTGGAAAGTGCAGTATTTGATCAGGAGATGGGAATTGAGCAAAAATGAACTGAAACCAGATCCCACATGACTTATTTTCCTGTTGGCTCTCAGCTTTGGGTGTCACTCAGACTTAATAAAGCTTTCAGATTTTCATTTTATCACAGAAAATAGACTGGGCAAAAATAAAATCACCCGGTTTTGCCCTAATGGAGCAAAGTAATGGCGGGGTGAAACTGACACAACACATTTTGTCCATAGTAATACCATCAAAATGAAAGCATATTCACTTCTGGACTTTTCCAGGAATCAATTCAAACTGAATATTGGCCTTTTCCACTGACTTTATTTCATAACGATTCCAACAAATACAGCACTCTGGCAATAGACTGTCACCTCAGGTGATACCAACACAGCTATTTCACCCTATAGAGTTACAGGCTTCTCTAATCCACACTGAACCTCCTCCGCCAACCAATAACTCTTATTTTATTTCCGCACTTTATACATTAGGGGTACATTACACCCATTCCATCAGATAGGATAAGTCCACTTTTACACCCAGGTGTTACATTCCAAGGTTAGGTCATTTGGATGGCTGTGACCTTTGATGGCTCCATCTTCAATGAAAATTATCCGGCGATCTCCACACTGACACGCACACAGATGCCCTTGTGCTGAACACTCCCACTATGAGGATAAGAGCAATTCACTGGGGGGACATTATGGAAATATTCATTTGGGAATTATGTATTATAATTAGAATGTGTGCCACATTTCGCCATCCTAACTGTGGCGGAGGTTCACAAAGATAAGCCCGAGAAGCTGAAGTGCAACGTTTTCCTGCAACTATCAGTGATTTCTCAAGTTCTAGTCTTCTGTAGAGAATACTTTGCTTTTAAGAAGTAATTAAGAAACATATAAAGCAGAAATAAAGCTCCAAATCTCAGTCCCATGTGCTCCAGTATCTGATTAACAACTCTGGGGAGGACAGATGTTAAATTGTGTATGCCCATCAGCGCTATGACTTTCTGAAGATTTATCAGGCATGTAAATCATGAATAAAATATTTCCTTGTTGTGGGAAAATTTTACATCTGTTTGGGGTATCATTCACTTCCAAATGCAAGAAAAAGTACAGATCTGACCTACAAAGGCTTGCTTTTGATAAGAATTAAAAATCTGTTTTAGATATTCCTAAAGAAAACACAAGTAGATACAAACTGCAGTTTTAAAATGATTAATTTATCTATAATACAGAAAAAACTGTCCAAATCAACCTGGTCCTGTTTGAAAAAATAATTCCCCCTAAACCTAATAACTAGCTGTTCCAACCTTGGTAGCAACATGTGCCATCAAGCATCCTGGCCACACTCAGGTCAGATCACCGCCAGAACATCAGAATAAAAATATCACATAAATAGAACCTGTCTGACAGCAGGAAGTAGGTTAAAAAAATCTCCAAGAGCAGCACAAAATCTAGTCAAATTAAAAAACAGATAGGAAATAACCTCATTATCAGTCTGGAAAGATTTACAAAAGACTTTCTGACGTTATGAGACTCCAGTAATCCACAGCGATGAACCTTCCCAACAGGACCCAGCCTACCAAAATCCCTTCTAGACCACATCTAACACTCATCCAGAAGGCCACAAAAGAACCCAGAGCAAAATCTGAAGATCTGCAGGCCTCATTGCCTCAGTTAAGGTTCAGGGTCCATGATTTCATAAAGAAGATATACCTTTGTTTAATCATTCAAACTGTATGGAAAAAGTGAGACCAGTTGCATCTGAGGTAAAGCTAACAGCAGTTCACAAATTATGATCGTAGTAACAGGTAAACATGGTGATGAGATGTCCTGGGGCTTCTTAAATACCTGATCAACAGGCCAATAATCCAAACCCCACCAGCAAGTTTTCCTCTCAATGGCTACAAAGAAAAGGAAAATTTTGAAGAGGCCAAAAATTCAATCTGATTGAAATGCTGTGGCATTACTTACAAAAGGCGGATCATGCTTGAAAACCCTTGTATGTGGCTGGAATAAAACAATTCAACAAAGAGGAGTGGACCACAATTCCTCCACAATCATGTAAAAGACTCATTGCCTGAGTTAGTAAATGCATGATGGCTGATGTTAAAGCAACCAGATAACTTTTCTCCCCTTTTTAAATGAATAAACTTCAAAACTCCTTTCTATATTTACTCATATTGTCTTTGTCTGATATTTAAATCTACATTTAATTGGCGGAGAAAAGAAAGCAAAAGCCAAAGAAATCTGTAAGGGCAAATAGTTTTTCACTGCTCCTGTATTGACTATGAAAAATACTATTTTTCAGTCTTGTAAAGACAAGATAAACCACAGCCCATGCACACAAAGCTCCTGCTTGCTTCTATTTTATTCCAATGTGTGCATAAATAAGTGAGAATAAACAGCCCAGAGAGTGTGACGGTGTCAGAGGGATCATGAACAAGGCGGCGGCGGCAGTGCTGGAGGTTGAGCCACGAGCCACCAGGACTGTAAGCGTCTCCAATCGCCCCTGGCCACCATCACGTTGCCATGCTCCGGAACAGACAGGCCTGCGCGCACAACAGATGGAACTAATGATGCGAAACAAAAGAGATCATTTCGCCGTGGTCCTCCAGGAAGCCAGAAAGCAGGGCTTGGAAGTTTGAATGATGGGATCAGGGGACTTGCACGAGGGTGTATTTGGATAGCCTTTTTTTTTCCTTCTCGGGAGGTGCTCTGATGAGCAGGAAAAAAAGGCCTTTGATGTAAGTTGAAATACATCCTGATTAATAGGATGATAATGAAAATAATAGAAAATAAGCTAACTGCTGAAAAAGCAGCAGATATATTTATGTGATGGTGTTGTTAGAATGTGTTTTATTCTAACACATATAATCACTTAATCAGGTAAATTAATGAACAAATGCAATAAACAAACTTTTCAACTTACTAAGCAAACAAAATAATTACATTTTTATGCATTTGAATAAAGAATATCCCAACCTGATTTCAGATATGTTGGAGTCTCCATCAATGCTCCTTACAAATGATCAATCCAGAGAGTTACAGTCAAAATATAATCCCCAATACCTTTTATTGGGTCGTGATTAAAAAAGCGGCACCAACAGTGAGATGAGCCATGAGATTTTAAACAATCACGTCTCGCACAGCTGTATAAAGAGTTCGTAGACATTTTTGCTCCTTAAATCTGGATTTTCAGTTCATAATCTAAGGCTTTTTTTACTCTTTAGTTTAATGCTCATAGTAATTAAGCTGCAGCAGCTTCCTGTCTGTCTGTATCACATGACCTGTTCTGTCACTCAGGTATGCACAAACGGTTTAAAACAAGGAGCTGTGTTAAGAAGATCAAGATCTCTAAAGCAGAACAACTTTTTATGCCTTAAAGAAATTACCCAAAGCAAAACAGGGAGCAAATGTGCTAACTTTAGCCTATCAACAAAGTGTGCTGCACAAAATAAAAATGATTGAGACAGAATTATTGATTTTTTATTTAATTTTTTTGCATTACATATGAATTCTGCTCCACTTTTTTTAATTCACATTGTAAATCATGTTTTATTTGCAATAAATATGCATATTTTGTGGGTTATTTTAATAAAATTTTGAATTTAATGCAGGAAATTCAATAATAGTTAAAATAATAGTTTCTTGTCAATTTTTCTGAAAATCCTGCTCCATAGTAATTCAATAGCTATACTGTTTTTATTTTTTTATTATTTTTGTGTACACTGTAGATCCTGGACAAAAGTTGCTAACAAACCAGTGTCTTGAATAAACAAAAACAAATCAAATTTGAGCTGAGGACATTTGCATATCCTGAGGGACAGGATTAGATTTAGAGGTCATCTTCTATGAGCCGTTCCTCAGTATACGCCGATGTAATGTTTCTGTCAAGTACTTCCTATATGAGCCTAGTCTGTTTTCCAAGTCGAAGAGTTTAGAGAGGGAGCGCTCGGCTTTTTTTAAATGCAATGTGTCAAATAGGAGTTCAAACACCTTGGGATGGGATTTAACCAGGACGTAGAAAAGAGGAGCCCGACGCATTCCCATCCACACACGAAGGGGATCACTGGGAAAAAAGTTCAGCTCTGACACTGACACAAACAGCGGAGCAAGGCCTGTATTAGAGTCAGGTTAGCAAAGATAACACTATCAGCTGGATCCCCACGGGTACAGAATGCAGGGCCTTGCTGGCAAATAAAGCTACAGTGTCTTGACTCCTTCGCACATTAACTCTGATTACAATGACCTTCATTATATCAGCTACCCTTATTACAACACGTGGAAGACGTCTCTCCCCCGGGCGAAGCACAGTGGGGGGATAGAGTACCAGAAAGTGGTGAGATTCACTTGTCAGGACTGAGCAATGAAAATCAAAGCATCTCTCTACCATCTTTACAGAGAATCTTTGTCTGTTCTGTTTTGAATTTGTCTGTGAGCATCAATTCCTTCCTCGCTTCCTCTACCTGGATTGTGTTGGATTGTGTCCCTTCCTCTATCCAGCAGAGAGAGGAAGGGACTTTGACTAGGCCATATTTTTAACTGTCTTTTGGGTGTTGTGTTGGACCTGAGGGGGTTCCTTGAAATGCATAAAGAGAGCACAAAAAGAAACTCTATACATTCAATTTGAGCCAGGGACTATTTTTATAACAGAGCAGAGAACTTCTAATATCTCCAAGCTAAATCCTAAATTTATAGAAAGTAACAAATACTTTTTTCTTAAAATTAACTGGTATCTTTGATTTTACCTCCCTAAATTAGCACAACTCTTGAAAGAGCCCTAAACATTCATCACATTTTTTTATGAACCTAATTTTCAAATAACAATCTTGACTCTATAAGCATTTGCTCCTCCACATCCAATACGTGAAGCCAAATGCTGTTTAATATGTAACAACATTGTTAACCTCAATTTCCTGCCTCGTCTGCCCCCTCCACAGGCCGCATTGTTAGCTTAAGCAGGCTCTTGGCAAACGCCGATGCTGCAGTGGTGACTCTCATTCAGCCTGACCACCCTGCAGACGAGGGGCTTCTCTCCCACAGCCCGGCTCATCTCTTCTTCGGGCCCCCACTGTGCGTCCCCAGCCCTCCCCGTTTTGCTGGCAGGTGAATCAGGATAACAGATGTTGGCCTGAGAGAGAGCAACGCTTCATTGCATTCACTTAGTGCTGCCAACACACCCAACGCAAGATGAGCCGACCTGCGGGGGGTTCAGAGGACCATCCCGTCAGCCGCAGGGAGGAAGCCATGTTTTTGTGTGTGTGTGTGTGTGTGTGTGTGTCTGTTCTCTAGGGAAGGGGGAGCATGGACTGTTTTGTCTTGGATTACAGGCAAATGAAGAGATTCTAAAAATCACAAGATGCTCCTCAATGAGAAAGTCAAACACACAAACTTCTCAGGGACTCTGGATTTCGAGATGTGTGAGACACTGAGCCGTTTAATCACATATTTTGTCAAAGTAGGATTTCTGCAGAGGAGCGGAGGATACAAGAAGCGATATAACCAAGAGTGTACTTAGCAGAACCAGAGTTTAAGCCATGTTGATCCCCTATGACAGAATGTTCTAAAAAAAATGGCAAATAAAATTGTAACTTAATTATAGATTTATAATGAGCCTCTGCACCACTGCCAAAAACAAGTCCCATACCAAGCCAAACAGGCACCTGCTGAATGCTCCCTGCTCATGGGTTTTCATAGCTTAATTAATCTATGCCTTGGGGTATCATGACTTGTACGTGCTGCTTGTGTGCATGTTTGAGACAATTAAGTTGCTCCAAGAAACAGAGGTGCAACTTCAACATGGAGCAGAGACACTGACGCACCGCACATGGCATAACACATTTTGTGTTCTGTGAAAGTCGCATCAATTACCCAATAATTTGCTTAAGGCTGAAGAAAACAAGGGAATAAATGGCAAATGTGTGAAATGCTCTTTTTACATGAGTGAAGCAAGAACTGCGAATGCTGATCAGATGGAAAAGGGAATGCCTTTTCGCTTTAAAATGTGTTTACTAAACTTAGCTGCCACTTTGTTGCATCTGGTAGTCAGTTTTCTGGTGAATACGAGGGAAATGGCAAATTGATTTAGGTTTAAGACTCACCTTCCTATTGTAAAATCTGCACTGAAGATGGATCTGCTGCACAATCCGTCTGATGCTCACTCTACTGCCATCTGATTCCTGTAGATAAACATAAAATAGCTGTTTACTGTCACTCGCCGTTTCTTTGAAATGACAGATTTAAAGAGTTTCACAAGACATTTCCAAAGACTGGTTGTGCTGTAAAGGGTAACAATCTTCAAAGCAGACACAAGCGAAGATTCAAAAGAAGCCCGAACTGCACCAACAGAATAATGCAGAGACAGGTATTTATGGTAAACATGAACAAGACATGTCACAGCATCTGAGAAAGTCTTTATTTCTTGTTCTGTTTCAAAATGAATAATAAAATGATCTTGTACATTTTCTTACATTTTCTGGCCTGCAAGTCACTGAGACTTGCAGGCCATTTGCAAGTCGCAACTTTCGACATCCCTTTCATAAACCTTTGCTGTTGTTGCTTTTGCATTTAAAGGTTTTTCAAATTTGTGCAAAATCTATGTTTACTTATACACTGAAGACTAGGAATGGAAAAGCATGGGATTCATAAGGTGTGACAATTTTGAGTAAAAACACTCTCATTTCATGGTCTTTGACCAAAAAAATTTAAATAAACTTGTGGAACATGTTTTAATCGATGTGATTTAACCTGAAAAGCAACATTTCCCACCGCTGTAAAAATAATTTATTGTTCATCACACATTTATTTGTTGATATTTCCAATTTGGTGCATATACCTAAGCAAAACAAAGCTGCCATTTGGATTTATTAGTGGTTTTGGCATATAATATAAAGTTTTACTTTTCTGCTCTACTTTGTCAAAGTAGAGTGACAAAGTGTACGCAATATTAGTCAAGCCTGCATTTGTAATAAAAGTGAGCTGGAGAGGTAAGCTGTCGAGAAACTGAAAGATGTCTTACTTCTTCTAGAAAGCTGACTGGCAGTGCACAGCAACATCCATGCACACCTCAAGCATTTGGCCTACTAAAAACCATGCTGGTCAGAGGTCTGTTGGCTAAAACAATCCAACGCAGAAATCCAATTGCTACCTTGACTAAGAAGACTCTGACCTCTGCAGATAAGACATTGACCACTGGTAAGAAACATGTCCAAACTGTCCCTTCAGAGATCAGAGCAGAATTTTTCTGCTTTGTGTAGCTGCGGCTATTCAAATCCGATTAGTAGTTTTCTACAACTATCATAACCACGACTACACCTTGTACGCATGCCTTGGTTCTTGTTGCAGGCCATTAAGAGAAGTTAGAAACAAAGAAACAAAAACAAAAAAAAACTCTGCACACATAATCACGCCATGGTACACTGCTAGCATTTCTCTCATCTAAAAACCAAACGAGTATTTTGTTTGTTTGCTAAACAGCCCAGATGAACGTAGTTCTGATTTATTGATGCGAGATCCAACTGAAATAATTGGTCACTAAAATAAATTAGGACAAAAGTATGAAAATCTCTTGAACTCTAATTACCAGTTTGAATGAGTCTGATAACGATAGAGAAAAAGGTATTAGATGCAATAATTATTACTATTGCTAATTACATTTCCAATTATGTCACTAATGAGAACAGCTTAATTATCTGCGCACTGGATAAATAAGAGTTGTGCTCCCAACCAGTTGTGATGTAGCTACGATATGAAGGGCAAGCCTTCTGACCAAATACATACAAAAAAAAAAACATGTAAACCACCACAGTTGCATATTTTGATGTGATATGAATGAATTAATAATCTGTTTTAGAACATCTTTGCATCTAATCTGTGGTGAACTTCCTGTTATCCAGCAAAAACATCCCAGACCAAAAGAGCTAAGAGCATCTGTGAACTCCTCTTATTAAACTCTACTTTGTGGTTACAATCTCAATAGTGACCATCTCTCTGAAGCTGCTTAATTATTAAGGATTATTCTGTGCCTTCTCAAAATTAAAGTACTTAATGTAAGGAAATGTTATTGTCCAGGAAGAGAGCGAGACACTCGTCCATCCGGAGAAAAGCTACGGAGAGAAAAAATGTGTCCACAGAGAAGACATACAAACTTCAAACTTTACGCCAGGCCCTGCAGTTGGACAAAAATAATAATCAAAAGCATCTGTGTCAAGTAAGAATGGGCAGCATTCTGAGGAATGTAATTATTTGTAGAACATTCTTCTGTTTTTTTGTTTTGTTTTGTTTTTTAAGAGTATATCTAAAATATCCTAGAGAAAATACTGCATTTTCTCTAGGATAAAATGCAGTATTTTATCCTAGAGTATCAATCCAGGAGCGTAATTAATTTTTCTTGGCGCTGATTAACTGTACTCCCCAAAGCAGAAATAAGAAGGACTGTAAATATTAGCTTCTACGGTAGTGGCAGTACTAATGCATATCAAGGTATATTTGGTGTTTGAATTATTAAAACAGAGTTTAGTGGCTTCAATGTATGTCTCAAGTATTTATGAATTTTGCTATTTGCGAGCTGTTGTGGTCCAGGTTAATTTTTTTTCTAAGAATATGTGTGTTTGTTTGGTTCTGACTGTATAGATCTATCGACAGAAATTCAGAAGATTTTTAAAAAAGTTTGCTTTTATTGTCACTTTATTAACATATTTGAAAATGTCACCCAAACTCCACACCATGTATCCCAATAACAGGCATTGAGGTTTGTTGCTGTATTGTGACTAAATGTAAATTAGTTGAAAAGGTGTAAATACTTTCGCAAGGCACTGTTTTGCTGTAATGCATTTAAAATAAAATATCAAAGTGCTGTTGAAATTTCTCACATTCCTTGACGGGCGTTTCGCTGACTTTGAGCGGAAGTGTTGCACAGAACCGTGTCTGGTTGCCAAGTTAAGGAACAATGGATTAGTGACATATCTTCAATACGGCTGCTGCCTAATCCGACCATCTGAGCTAAGCTGTACCAGGTGAGGCAACAGTCTGAGACACCTCTGGAACAAACAGGGCTCTCCTCCTAAACGCCCACAGGACGGCTACTTCCAGCCTTTCAGGAACTTCCTTGCCTTCTTCAGATGTAGCAGGCTTAGGAAATATCTGTTTTTGTGCTTTGTGCTGAGCAACACTTGGATCATTGCTTGGTAAATCAGGGCTAAATTATGCTTTACCAGCAGTAGCAAAGCTAGACCACAACAAAAATCATATAAATGGTCCCATTTGTGAAAAATTAAACCATTTTGCACAAATGGTCTCAATAAACATATAAATTACATTTCTACTTATCTCCCTTAATGGAGTTTTAAAGTGGAGAATTTGAACATCTGCTTCAATATTATATGTTTTTTTGTTTGTTTTTTTTTTCGGGATATTAAAGAGAGGAATTGTGTGTACTTGTGTATGTGTCACGGCCAAGGAATGTTGCCAACTTTAGTTTCAAAGTCTCTCCCCTCTCACCTCACTTAGCGCAAGAGGAGGAGCAAAAACAAACAAAACCAATGAGAAACATTCATTGTGCTGCTGCTTTTTCCCCCCTTTCTCTAATGTCTGTGGCATTATGTAAAAACAGGTTTTGATACGTTACGGCACGACTGTTTTTCAGTACATTTTTCACACATGACCTCATAATTTGAGGAAAAAAAAATATGCACACACCCATTTAACAGGTACTTATTGTAAAGAGACAAACAGCACCAAAAAAAGGTGGGTATTTCACACGCATCTACTTTCCACGAACAGATATTTTCCACTCTAAGATTGGAATGATACAAAGCATCAATATGTTCTTGGGGGGGCAGAGATGCACGCTTCTTACTATTTCTAGAATAAACATTATTAATGATGGATCTAAATATTTAAGTCTGCAAATGCTTTTGCAGACTTGCATAACATTACATGAGATTAATCCATTAATTTTGTGAACCGTATAGTGATGAAGGTGAATCAATATTTCCAAATTTCCAGTTGATTTGATTGCTCTTGTGTGTTAATATGCCGAACAAATGTACATTAAATATATTTCTTGTTGTGTCCTGAAAGCAGCGCTCAGACAGAAACGCGGTGCTCCAAAAGAACACAGCAATACCACAAAAACAACCCAGAGCCAAGCCACTAGTGAAAACCATGTCAGAACATGTGAATGAGGGAAGGTTCTGAAAAGGTGCATATTTTGATTTTAGTGATAAAACAGCAATCAGAGGAGCTGAGAGGTATTAACTGTTCAGTGACTGCTGAGATATTGGAACCCGTTCGGTTCGACCAAGCTCACTAGAAGGGACAGATTCAATATCCTCACTTTAACAAAACCACGAAAGTTAAGAGGACAGATTGGGATACACAGCATCTACAGTCAGTGGTTTTAACAGTGCACCTGCTTACTGCCAGTTTATTTCCAAGGCGGTGCAGAGGATACTACTGTCATCAGTAATTCAACTACACATGATTTTGTTAAAGAAGGTTCTAAGCATTTTTTTTTTTTAAAGCTGCTCTTGTGCATGAAAAAAAAGACTAAATGAACCTGAATGGTGAGATTTTCTGAGGTTATGTTACCATTGGTTGCCCTTGGGCATAAGAACAAGATAAATTTACTGGAAAAATTGTACACACTCCTTTGTCACGCAATGTGACGGGAGCAAAAAGTCACTCGAGTTCATCCTTATGTTTTCCATAAAAGTAATGCAAGCAAGTCCAGCATCATTTCTTTTACCGTTTAGCTTTCTGGTTTTCTGTGTTGGGAAAATGAATCTATAATTGCATGAGGATATGTGATTAAGCAAAGATACTAAGCATCTCCTAACCATCAGTACAACAAAATACTTGTCATAACTCAAGATCTTGGTTTAAATCATGCTTCTTTGAAATTATATTTTCCTTTCTGACAAAGCCCCAGGTGCACTATGCTGTACTGTACTGTTTATTGAATAATGTGGGATTCTGATAGAAAAACAAAGCAAATAGTGTCTCGATTAGCTCTGCTGCATCTTGTTGTGTTTTCACTCTGACAATGATCTGCTCCGTTGACTTTAAGCCATTCACCCAATTCTGCTAAAATGTTGAAACGAAAGTATCAGCAGTTAAGCTTTATGCCCTTAATGACCCCATTCCACAAATTTAGTACTGAAATGGAAAAATAAATCAAGTTTTAAATGGGAAAGAATACAGCTAATCCACCAGCAAGGCTTTTTGTTTATGCAACGACACTCCCAAGAACGTGTGCACATATTTTCCTATTTAAAATCAGCAAAGTCATTTTAAAGTGTTGCTGACAGTTGAATGTTGTCGGCCTCCATTTTACATGAGAGCAGCTAAAGCAGGTTTATGATTGTTGTTTCCTTTTCCAGCATCTAAATTATTACAGCTCTTAACGTACATTACAGTAACTCATTCCCCTGCTTGCTATGTGAACAAATATAAACTTCAAGGATAAAAGTGCATGCATATCTGAACTGAATTAAAATTAAAATAAATATAGGTAGTACCTTACAATGAAATGTCCCAATAATAGTAAAATCAATCTCCATGTGGATAGTTACTGGTTTTTGAATGAGGCTTTTCTGCAACAATTTTAAAATGTTTAATACTTTTTATTAAGCCTGTCTATTACAACTTGCATGTTTGTGTTAGAAGTTTTACCAAGGATAAAAAACAATGGAAATATTCAGAGGTGTGTTTTCTAATGCCTCAAATATAAGAAGGAATATTCATTTGTTAGAAGGAGCCAGTCTAGTTTGGCGACGTTTCAGTTTAGCTCAGTTTCTGCAACTGTGAGTCAAAGCAGAAGCTAAACCTAACGCCATAAGTTGAAAACTTAAAAAACAGCACTTTCAACATGTTTAGCAAAAATTGTTAACTGTCTTTGCTTTTGTGCACATCTTCAGAGAAAAAAAAACCAGCCGTCCAAGAAGAAGATAAGAGACCTATGTTAGCGCTAGAGTTACGGAGACGCACAGCTCAGGTGTAAGAATGTATAAACCGGCCAATATATATAGATATATATCTTTGGTGATCCAAGATGGAACTACAGTATATGGGCTACATGCAAATTGCTTTGTGGCAGAAAAGCTACACTGCACATCTGGCAGCATCATGCTGTGGGGATGCTTTTCTTCAGCATGGACCGTGAAAATGTGCAGAGTTTGGTTGGAAGAACGGAGCTGAATACAAGATAAATCTGGAAGAAAACCAGTTTGGGGGAGTGGAAAAAACTTGAGGCTCATGAGCTTTCCAACACAACAACTCTAAACATACTACCAATTGAAACAATGGACTATATCACTGAATGTTCATGTGCGAGCAAGGCCAAGTCAATGTACAAAGTTGACTTTAAAATCTACAGCAATTCATCAGTGAATCAATGGAAAGATGCCTAGAGCTACATACAGAACAGTCCATGAAACAAACCTAAGTACACTTTAAAATCTACTGCAATTCGCCACTCAGTCGATGGAAAGATGTAAACCCTAAGTAAACCCAACATATTATTTTAAATAAGAATTTACTTTTTTGGTTTTTAGACCATAATTTGAGTAAGCAGTGCAACCTCTCCCACTTTAAGCTTTAGTTTAACATCTTCCAGCTCTATTTTGTCGCTTTGTGCAACTGCAGGGTGAGTCAAGTCCAAATCATCTGGGATGTGTGACTGATAGGAACCAAACATGGCAGGTCTATATCCGCATTTATTGTGCAGTGTTCTAAACTTGTTACAGTCTAATGAACTTCTGCACCTTACTTTGCTTCTATACTGAACAAGGTAACTTACCGACTCCTCTATTTAGTCCATAATAAGTAGATCAACACATTATTTGGTATTGTGCTCCATCGTGTTGGCCTAACATTTAAAATCCAAATGAAATACACTGAAGTATGTGTTTCTAACATGCCAGAATATGAAAATGTTTATAGAGAGTGAATACTTTGGCGATATGTACTGCATGTGTGTCTTTTTGAGCCAAATATATATATATGATTAATTGCAGAATAAAAGAAATAGCAAACAGTTAAGAAACGCCATCAGCTGGTGTACAGCCAATCAACTGATGGAGCTCCAATTGGTAAGGCTGTTGACTCTTTGCAATTTAAAGAGATTGTTTGAGCTCAGGCATGTGTACCAAGAATGGACGTGTTGATTATGTATGCCAGGAGCGGTTCAGACTTTTATTGGAAAATTTACACCCATCCAGTGATTTATATAAATCAGCAGTGCCCACAAAGCAGTAAAACTCTAATTGTTTCTTCCATTTTCAAAGTCTCGCATCCATTAAGGATGCAGTGAGTAATAAAAGGGACTTTTAATCAATCCTCTCTTGTTGATGAGTTGATGTGTGAATGGGTTAGCCTACCTGACAGTGCCACCCATATGTTGATTTCTTTTTCTAACCGTCAACAAAGACAGAGGGAGCTTATGTCATTGTAGTGTAGGTTAATGCCTTTACTGCGCAGCTCATTTGGAGCACAATAAAAAAGGAGGAAATTTTTACCTCAGTTGCTTCTGTTTCCTTCTTTGACTGTTTTGAAAATAGCTTAAAAATACTCGATGATTCTGATGTTGAACAGCCTTAAAATGCATTATAAGAAAGAACTTTATTTCATGTCTTCAAAGCAACAAGCTGAAATCGTATTATTATTATTATTACTTTTTTTTAATGCGAGCAAAGCATCCATGCACACCTCTGTTGTGACCCTTTCTTAGTCAGATTATACTGGCCGACCCCTTCTCGACCGGCTGGCATGGTCACTGTAAATCCTTGAGACTGCTTGTGCTAGGGACCTTGGGTAATTAATAAAATCCCCATTACATGCCTTGTGCCCGTTGTTTGCTATTTCAACACCCCATTTGTGCCACGATTACAGTCATTATCAGTCACCGCCATTAATTCTCTACCCAGAGCCAGGACTGCATACTAATAAATTGGGCTCTAAATTTTTTTTTTTTTTTTTTTTTTTACCTTTCAAGGAGTTGGTGTTGGATGCGGGCCAGGAAGTGCCACTCCAGATTAGGAGTCATCTGCTGACAAAAAAGGAGCCCTTTGAATGGAAGGCTGCTGCATCTTTGGAGATAGTTCAAATTTCCCCTTTGATTATTTTCCTTTCCCCTCCAAAATGAATCTTTATTAGGCTTAAATCCTGAATAAAATGAAATTAGCAGACTGCAAAATATTGCCTCCTTTTTCTGACTCTATTCCCCTGTGCATGCATGCAAATTATAATGCTTATTTATGTAAATGAGGTGTCGTCTTTAATTAGTTTTGCTTGAGGGCATTAAAATACATGTATTCTTTCCCCAAAAATGATTTGTTTTGTTGCTCTGTTCAGTTTAAGTTCAAAATGAATGATTATGCCTGACTAAAAAGGTTTATTAATTCTTGAGTTTTCCTTTTTTTTTTCTTTTTCTCCATCCTTCTCTTTTGTAGTATTATCTTCTCCACCCACTTCCTGGGAAGAGTGTTTTCTCTGTGAAATCGAAAAGCCTCTTCAGGCTGTACTCTGAACACTACTCCGACAAGCACTTATAAAAGGTCCCAGGTTGAAACCGCACGGTAAAAATGCACTTCCACTTATCAAATCTGAAAGCTGTGCTCTTCAGCAATTTCTCTCTTTGTATATGTGCGTTTTGCTGCATTACTTTTTGCATAACGATACATTATTGATCAGGATATTTGCTTAACTATTGCACTTAACATTCACATAACGGATGTACCTTAAAGTGCTATTAAACCATCAGAAAGAACATCTTACTTTGTGAGTTAATTTGCTTTGCGTTTTGTTCAGACATTTAACAGGAAAATTTCTTGACAGGAGGGTGACAGATGCACTATTAGTAGGGTATACACAGCTGCATCTAAAAAAAAATAAGTACATTGTCCAAAAGTTAATTTATTTAGGCAATTTAATTCAAAAAGGTAAACTCATAAAGATCCACTACACAGAGTGACATATTTCAAGAATTTATTTAGGCAGATTTAGATGTTTAGACAAAGGTTAACTGAGTACCAGTCCAGTCCTTGTTATACCTTATTCAGGCTCATATTTTAACCACACTTTTTTCTTCCACTTAACTTTCTATTAACACTTGGATGTAGGTGTTTTTTATGACTTATTGTGTTGTGGAGAGAGTTACTGATTATCTGCTGGACAATTATCAAGTCAGCAGATTTTCCCATGAATATGTAGGTCATAACATGACCACAACGAAGCATTTATGTGTTAAATATATGTGTGTTTTTTTCTTCATTCAATTGGTCGCGAAAATATATTGATTCTCATCATCCTCAAGTCACAATCATCAAAATTAAAAAGAAATACACTGTGTGTGTAATGAATCTTTGTTTGAATCTCACATTTTGAAATAAAATACTGAAATGTAATTGCAACTTTTTATTTTCTTAGTTATTGAGATCTACCTCTTTAAGGGCTAGAGACCTGAAGTTTGTTAAATGACATTCCCACTTATTTTGGTCTCATTTTCATATTTGTTGAAAACCATCTGCAGTGTGACAATAAATCCTCCGCCATGCGCTATTTTCATGCATTTGCCGTTGATTTACAGTCCGTTGTTGAGTGCCTATCGAACAGAAAACGGCTTTATGTCATTGTAGGAGGTGTTGGGTCAACTTCAGTTAGAAGCAGTGTTGAGCAATATTTCAAACCACTTCAAGTTGAAAGTGACCAACTGCAGCTCTGGTTATTGTTCGATATCCTATCAGTATTCTGAATCCCTTCAGCCCCTCAGATGAGCTGAAATGGCAAGTTAAGATGCCCCCCCTTTCCTCTGCCTGTGAGCATGATTTATGGAAAGGAAGCTAGAACCATTACAGCATTTTTATTATTATTGTTCTTTCAAGGCTAATGCAACAATAGATTTTTGCATGATTGATGTATTATACTAAACATTAGAGGATTACATTAACTTTGCATAGAACAGCTAAATGACACAAGATTACTTATTGTTATTTTTCCTCCACATGATCATACTGTAAACATCATGCGCATAGTATTTCTTGGCATGTATTGATTGCTGCAAACATAGTTTATATCCACACCGGATAAACATTGTACACTGATGCAGCTTTAGTTGTCTTCTAAGTCGGCTTTCCAGTGATAACATAAACTATTCTTTGCTGGTCGGGATTCAGGGTTCTCGAACTGTGGTAAAATATCTTTGGTGGTTTCTTCAGAAGTACACCAAAGCAGTCTTGTTATTAATCAATACAAATAACCAGTCAAAAGAGATGCACTGCTCAAGCACTTTGATCTTTTCCTCATCAGGAACTTCTCAAAGGAAAATGTGTGGTCTGAAGCTGCAACTTACAGCTTGAATGAGACAAGACTTAAGTTCTATCACCAGTTCAAAAATCTATAGGGTATGCTCACTGTTATGCTTGGAAACAAGCTAACTGCTATTAGCAGTGAAAGATGATAACAATGTACACTTGCCAGCCTTTATCACAAACACCTGTCCAACTGCTTTGCAAAACACATGGCAAGTCAACCAATCACATGGCAACAGCTTGATGCTTTTAAGAATGTAAATATGGTGAAGACGACTTGCTGAAGTTTAAATTAGGAGAAAGAAGATTTAAGTAACTTTAAGTTTCAAGTGATTCTGAGTAGACTGCTGCTGGGATAAGATCTTTCCACAACATTTCTCAGGTTTATGAAGAATTGGCCAAAGACAGGAAAATATCCACTGAGCTGAAGCTGTCTGGACTAAATCCCTTCTTGATGTTGTAAGTTGGAGAACGATAGCTATTCCGGCTTAAGAGGGTAAAAATATAACATGAGCTTAAATATCCACGCCTTACAATCGAGGTATGCAGAAAACCGTCTTTGAATGCACAACATGTGGAACCAACAGCAGCCACTTCCGAAAGCTAAAAACAGGAAACTGAAGCCACAATATACACAGGCTAAAACTACTGCATGTGACAGACTGGTCCAAAGTGGTTAAAACTTTGGAAAGACATTTGGCTTTTCAAAATAAAATATTTTTTTCAAAATGAGACGCTCCACAAATTGCAGTTAAAAGAAAACCCTTGACAG
Source organism: Alfaro cultratus (assembly GCA_903066825.1). Taxonomy (NCBI): domain Eukaryota; kingdom Metazoa; phylum Chordata; class Actinopteri; order Cyprinodontiformes; family Poeciliidae; genus Alfaro; species Alfaro cultratus. The sequence goes on along the minus strand of CAEFZX010028133.1, from coordinate 35,473 downwards.
ACCAGTACAGTCGCCACAAGTCGCACTGGACAAAGACTGTTCAAATGTCCCTGAGAGTCAGAGTACTGAGCGCTAACTGCAAAAGCATTTATTTGTGTATTTCTGGGTTTTCTTGTCTTTTCCTTCATATAAAATACATTGAAGTTTAAGCTTCATCATGTAAAAAAATAGGCTTACCGTATATACAAATCACAAGAAATGCTAAGATATATTTTTACTGCACTGGCCATCAAATTGTACATACAAGGCAGCCATATTGGATTTTGATGTTGGTTGGTGAGAAATTCTACAACTTTAACACTCAAAATTCTGACTTTGGGTGAACTTGCTATTGTTTTTATCTTTATTGTGAACTTCAAATTACTCCTTATGAGTACAACTTAAACATCTTTCCACTATCCTTATTTTTATTTACTTTTTTTTGCTGTCTAATCTCGGGTTAAAAAAAACCTATATATAAGTAAGTCGCAGATTTTTTGAATGGACATGATTTTTTTTCTTCTGTAGTCTGTTTTTGTTTCTATGGGTGAACTTAGTTTTTGCAACAAATTGAAAAAAATAATTTTACTGCTGTTGTAAAATCTCAATCAAGGTGTGATACTTGGAGAACCTGGCATGTACTGAGTTGGTACTTATTATCACAAGTTGGAGAACTGTAGAAAACTTTTTGAATGACAGTGCTTCAGAGATTAAGCAAAGCGACTTTGATCACCTCTCATCTGCCCCCTTCGTTCTGCAAATTATTAAAACTCAAGCCCCTTGTGGGACGGAATATGGCAGCAATATGCTGATACTTCAATCATCTGGGAGGAAATTCCATATGTAGCAGAGAGGAATCGCACACAGTATACAGTGCAGCCAGCAAGAGTTCGCCTTCCTGGCAGTCCACATCAAACCTCTCCTATTATTACATGTGAGTCACATCGACAGAAAAAGTTGAAACACTCATCATGGCTATGTATTTTCACAAAGTTTTAACTAATTTCATTAATTACAAATCCCTTACAGGTGGAGTATAGGTTGGAACATCATTTGGTGTCATTATTATCCAGAGAAGACTTTTAGGTCAGCACTTTGTCACACTTTGTTTCTCTGGCTTTGCTTCTATTATAACCCATTTTCACTCACAAGAGCACAGCATTATTAAAGGGTTAAATGTAACACAAGAGGAGATTATGCCACACAGTTGTTTTTTTTCGTTAAACTCCATTAAACTGTTGATACATGCTTTTGGTGTCTTTGAAAGGCATCTGAGTCTGTGTTTTTATCATATCCAGGTAATGCAGACACTGATGGGCATCCAGCCAGATGATTCTTACCCCAAAGTGCAAATTTATGCCACTCTCAGGTGCACAACACTGTAATTACCTCAAAACGCAAACTGGAAGTTATGCTTGACAAAGAGGGAAAACTCTAATAAAACTGAAAGCTTTTGGTGCTCAGTCATGTCAAGCCTTTTAAGGGTATATTAACAGTATGTTGAAAGGCTGTGGCACTTTTCCGTTTGTAATGTGGAAAAAGTCTCGGAAAAACACCTGGAACACAAAATATCTACATTCTGAACACTACCGTCACAGCACAGTGCAATAAAACACACTCAAAGTTAACTTTTAACATTGCACATTGTAAAAAAAAACTTAAAATTACTCTATTCTTGAGCGTTTTACTACATTTAATGACATTCTTTCTAAATTCTCCCTAGGTGTGAGTGTGTGTGTGTATGGTTGTTAGTCCTGTTTGTCTCTGTGTTGCCCTGCAACAGACTGGCGACATGTCCAGGGTGACCCTGCCTCTCGCCCGGAACGTTAGCTGGAGATAAACACCAGCACCTCCCGACCCCACTAGGGGCAAGGGTGTAAGAAAATGGATGGATGGATGGATGGATGGATGGATGGATGGATGGATGGATGGATGGATGGATGGATGGATGGATGGATGGATAATTACATTAATTCTTGTATAGTTGATGAATATACAGTATGACTAAATGCAAAATTTGAGAAAGGTTGTAGATTTTCATGAATCTTCAATGTTCATCTAAACAAAACATTAACAAAGAGCTCGAGAGAAATGCAAACAATTACAAAATGTAGCATGTCTTCGTGTACTAAAATCCACGTCTAGATGGCTAAAAATATTCTCACTTGAGGAACAGGTTTGAGGACAAAGGAACACAATGTTATGCCTACAACCTGTTTTTGAAATGCACATCAGCTTCAGAATGAAACAATATCAAAGCAGCAAGAAAATATTTTCATAAGCTCTCATTATCACCTGTACAATAAAAAGCCGTAGGTGTGGTTGCATTGCTCTGAAAAACAGTGACGCAAAAAGGCCTAGACATATTTTTGTACGTCTTAGGTGCTTTCTGAAACCAGACAAACTCCACGAGTGGAACGTACTTTTTATAAGTCACTATTTCAGTTTTACTCTCATTTAGAGAACACAACACATTTTACTCAAAATTGACCCGGGCAATCAAATTGTTACCAACAAAATCTAATCACGGGTTAAAAACAGGAATATTATTCCTGTTAAAAACAACAGGAATATTATTATTCCTGTTGTAATAAATCACAACAGGACTGATGAAGAAAGATAATAATAATAATAATAATAATAATAATAATAATAATAATAATAATAATAATAATAATAATAATAATAATAATAATTTATTTAACTTAGAAGTGCCTTTCAGGTTACTCAAGGAGGCAGTACAATAAAAACAGCTAAAAGAAAATAACAATTAAAATACAATAAACAATAGAGAACATGGCTAAAAAACCACCAAACTGGGCAGACAAGTCAAATTATGATTTACTGATATAATTATTTTAATAGGAGCTCAGCTCTAACAACCGTCACCACATACCAGACATATTAAAAACTCAAAACGGAAGTAAAAAAAAAAATTGGAAAACTGCACGCTGTTCCTATAAAAGACATTTGACAATGACTGTGCGGCTTAACGTAAATTGGTTGGTAGGTAGTAGGTATGTAGATAGATAATTGAATAAAACCTAGTCCTAAAGTTAATTTTTTTCTTTTTAATATAAAAAAATTATTTTTCTCCTATAGGATCTGGCTCTCTAGTAATACAGAAAAATCAATCCAACTTTCATTGACTTAACTCATAATCTAACTTAAGCACCAGCCTGGTGATGTCCAAAAAACAATAAAACACTCTTTCTTCAGGAAACAGGTCAGTAACAAGTGCAAGACCTCGTCTAATATGAAATTAAATGAACAGAGAAGGACATGATTAAACCACATAAATCTTCTCATTCGTCCTGTGCTCTCTTACAATAACCAGACTATGTTTGTCTCCATAATTCTTGTTTATTTATTCCACTTTGTGATTGTGACCCATAAATAATAAAATCTCATCTCTTAACAAAAAACTGTGGCTTTGCAGCAGCAGCAGCAGTATCTGGTTATTGTTCTGTTTTCTATGCCAGGAAGAACAGAAAGCTAGATGACATATTTTTGCAAAGTTCACTCACTTAGAGCTTAGTCCACATCAATCCACACCAACAAATACTTTGCTAGCCTCACTGCTAACATCTACGTCTCTTGTTCGCAGTTCAGTATTTGTGGCTTGACATAGTAACATATTTTTCTGTACAACATGACTACAAATTAGACGAGGAAAATCCGAATGTACCACACAATTATTTTTCTGTTAAGCATATCTAAAATATTCAAAAGAAAATTCAGACGGAAATTTTCTTTTCCCGTCTGAAATACTTACAAATACTTTGCAAAGCAGCCAATCCAGGAGCTGCAAAAAAAATGAAAGGCACTCCCAGATTGGCCGTAGGAAGAGATTTAAGCAAGACTGTAGATATTAGCTTCTTCTGTAGTTTTTCTGTGCTTAATAAAGAATAGTAAGGTATATTTGGTGTTTGAACTATTCAAAAAACAATTATTTGAGTCTTAAGTATTAGCAGCAGGTTGTGATCCCTAACCCCGGCAAATACCAGGGGTCAACTGAATTAGTTTGTAGGCTTTCTGCTGATAACAAGACATCCTAAATATGGTAAACTAGCAGATTTTTTTTAGTAACCACAGATGTTTATGTTTTAAAAAAACATTCTCCTTAAATTAGTGTAATTTTCTCTGTCCTTTCGTCAATTATAACTATTTTTTCTTTTCTTTCTCCACTCTGACAGACTCATGATCCAAAGTGATCTTTGTTTAATCCATGGTAATTCTACGGATTAAACAAAGCTTCAGCACAATACACACCAACATTTAGATAGCCTGCACTGCAGACATTTCAATTAAAATATAACCATATCAAAAGAAAGCAGCAGTATTACTTTGATTTGATTGGTCTCTGCAGGGCTATTATAAAATGAGAGATTCTAAAAATCTCTGTCATAACTTTAACAGGTTGATTTTATATTTTACTTTCAAAAGATTAAATCCCTTCTACAGTTTTTATTCCAAATCATTTTTGCAAGCATTTGGCACCAAAAGAATAATAAATGAGAAATGACTTTTTTCAACTTGATCTTGGATTTGCGAAAGCCACAAGAATTTGAGAGAAAACAAAATGCCTGTCAGGGCGAGCATACAAGAAGCAAAAGAGAGAATCTGGCGTGGCCTAAGCAAAGTCATAAAAATATTTTCCTTTTTATTTAATGTCGTCCATAATTCATTGCCAAGAAAAGCTAATCAATAGCACCTTAATGAAAACTTGAGCCATATTTTATTTTGCCGCAGAGAAGCCCCGGATCAGCATTTGTTGTCTCGTTATGTGCTGGTTTTCACCCTTGGGCTGTTTGACAGATGTGCATTACATTTGCAGATACCCTAAATATTTTCTCTCTTCTACCACATATGTTTTAAAAAAAACACCACAGAAGTAAATTTCTGATGATGACAGCAATTTAGGCTCAATGAAGAGCAATTAAAAACGTTTTAATGTTCATTCAAGCCATACATCCAGGCCCACCATGACAACAATTGGAACAAATACATGTGCATTTTTTTCAATACTCAAAAAAAAAAGAAAAATAACATTTGAAACAGTACTGGATACTATTTGATGATCAGACAATGAAAGACATGCACTGAGGTAATCTCTTTCCAGCCCCGGTCTTAATCTTAATGGACATGAGAGTTTTCAATAGTTACAGAGCATATTTTATAATTGTCACAATAGGCAGAGTTTGTTTGCTGCTTTTCCAGTAATTATTAAAAGGGTAAACAATCTATTTTTAATTCAGTTTATTTCATTTCATTGAGTTAATAGATTCTGGGTAGAATGAAAATAATTTTAAAGGTGATATATTATGCAAAATCAACTTTTAAATAGATTAAATAGATTTTGATGTGTGTGGATTCTCTAGGAGTGCCAAAAAGTAAAATTTAGTGCTGCGTAGATATCTTCTGTTTGTGTTTTCAATCCGTTCAGTTTTCTCTTTACCCTATTAATCTTTGTTTAACTATTGCCTCATAGGATTTGCTGTAGAACTACCAAACAAAGTCAATGTCTTCCAGTTCACCAGTTTGACGAACCAGTCATTTTATTTCTTGCAACGATTTTGTAGTCCAACTTCAAGGATGCTGCAGCTGCAGGTGGATAAGTCAAGAGGTCCAGGATTTGTGTTTATTAACCCACACATTTCATTACACAGACCCCTTCAAAGTGTCATTAGAACCTCTTCAAACTGCCTGATTAAATTTTATTTTTCTTGAGAATCTGCCCACATTAATGGGGAAAGTCCTCTTTGTTTGCACGGAGAACTTCAAGCATGAGTGCTTCAGCAATCGCCGTCAGTATCAAGAGGGATTTGCTGAAAGACTTTGATTGAGGGGTCAATTCCTTCCGTCTAAGGAAATGACGGACATGGCAAAGCGGTAAGCTCCAAATAACGGTAAAAGAAATAAAATTTTATTTTAGACATGAATTTATTCTGTGTTGATATGATATCCCGGCCACTGCTTTGACAGCAGTAACATCGTGATTCTGCTTCTCTTAGCGCTATGTGCTAGCTTTTAGCTCCTTAACCATACTGTGTGTTTTGAATAGTATTATTACATAAACCATTTGGTGTTGTTTTTGCCATTTTTGTCCTAAATGACCTAAATTCATTCAGTGATGTTCTTGGCATTAGCATTAGCTTACTCATTGAAGTCTTGTTTATAAGAGGTGTTTATTTATATGGTGGTACCACTTTGTAGCTTGAACATGAAATGCTGGATGGACAAGTCTTCCATTGTTGTAACCTTTTAATCAATTTGGGGAAGAAAAAAAAATTCTGTTCTGCAATTTAATGTTATCTCTGCTATTAAGCAATAAAAATGGCAGAACGAGGTGGAGTGGGACACTGTGACCTGCAAGGGGCGGGGTGTGAAGTGTCTCATTTGCATTTAAAGAGACCACACTTAAATAAGTTGCTCTCAGACGCTCCACAGAACAAGAAATAGAAATTGGCCTGTGGAGCTGCAATAATAAAAAAGCTACAAAAATGAGGAATTCAGACCATGAAATGTGAGCATCAAATCCTATAAAAAGAATTAAAACCAACACTAACCTATATTAAACAATTTTAGATTACTAAAATGTAAATATTTATGTGTTCAACACAGCACAAAGCCAGTAGCAAATGCGAAGCAATATTACAGTTTGCAGTACAAATGTTTAGCACATTAAATAGCAAAACAATATTCTCCTTCCAATGTAGCAACACAAAAACTCTACAAATGTAAATTTTATCAAGGTATATTTTATGTTTAGCTCTCTTCCACAGCTACAATTGGAACTTTCCAAGCAGAATAAAGTTGCATAGCAAACATTGCTCCATAGCAACCAATTCTTTTTGAAGATTTAAATCATGACATATCATTTTTCTCCAAGTCTGTCACATAAAATCAAGTCAGACAGGCATTTAAGCGAAAATGTGTTAATAAAGTGAAAACAGAGCTGCTTCTACACTAACCAGTGAGATGTGATGCTAATTGTTTCCAGTGATCCTTATCAACATACAATATGCTCTGGTTCCATCTGACTATCTATGAATTCGAGCTGCCATTACAAGAGAAAAGGTCATTTTTCATGCTCTGGAAGGCATTCTAATGAACTGGCTGCCATCTATTTAACACAGCTTTCCACTCCTCTAAAACAGACTTTCCATTTCCTCGAGCTGCAGTTGGGTTCACTTGTCAGAGGAGATGACTGCAAAACTTAAGGAAACTTGTTTAATACCCGCTTTGAGAGTAAACAGTTATTCATCAAAAAAATAATAATGTCTCAAAAGGTCAGGCCATAAAAAACAATATCTGCCCTCTTTCCATTCCCTACTGCATTAGTTAGCTTATAAAGACAGGGGGCTGAGTAAAAAAACGAAACATGCACACACTGGTAAGAACTTGAGCGACTGCTTTATGACTTGAAATGAATAACTGATTCCATTGTCAAAACAGTAGATTACCACTGTGAAGGAGATCATCATTCTAATGATCAGCTTACACCAGACTTAAGTTGTCTTTCATGTGGCATTACATGAGCGTATACAGAGCTGTCCAGCAGCTACACATACTTTGCCTGCATTTGCATTGTCAGCTGGAGGTAAGAGGGTGGAGACCTGCCAGCAGTGAGGCTCTGGGCCAGTGCCATGACAGCTGACAACTCAGGCAGGCCCGGCGTGCAGTGTTGCACTTCTAAGAGCCAAGATCCCAGATCAAGTAAATCCTAATCAGAGACTTAATATGCCGCTAATGTGAAAATTCATATTTCTACTCTGTGGCGTTTCATGTTCAAAAGGGAGCACATGTCATTTGGCATGCCTTCATATATCACTAAGGCTTCCATCAGTCACTGATTATTGTGATAAGGAATTAAAATCCCTCAACGCAAAGCAGCCGGCACCACGTTGCACTGGCTGTCAGAATTAACTAGTAAAAGTGACCTCAACACATAGATGCTAAAGGAGGAGGAATCGCATTTAATTAGTAAGAAACATTACATCTGACATACATTTATGGGTAACAAAAATAAATAAATACTGCAGAACGAGTTACACTGGTTCAAATCCAAAAGTTGTCATTGGGTTTTCAATTGGACATGATTCAGTTGAAGGTATCAAGGTTTCAAAAACCTGCAGCATCACAACCATTAAAGTCTTTCATTGCACAGCTCATGTGAGAAAAGTGTCAGAGTAACCTGAGTTTTCTGTGGTTGCATGCAATGCTGCCTGGTGTGGCACACTACTGGTCAGCTGACTAAAAGAACTCAGCTCTTCTTTTCCCTCGCTTATATGTCTGTGTGGACATACAAATATGGTCATAGTGCGGGAACTAAAATAACACCTCCAATCAGGTAGTTCTGCTGTAAAACAAATGTTTACGAGCAATAATCAGCACTTTAAAATCACAATAACAAACATTAGGAACCGTTAAAAAAAAACTGTTAATAATGCTATTTAAAGTTGAAAATTAGAGCAACACGATCATTCCATTGAACATATTTTGTGCATAAATATGTCTAAATATGTCGACCTTTGGACAAAAATCAGGCTACATTTTGATTTGCTTTAGTCCTATGAAGGACTAAAGCAGACAAACAACTTTGTTTCCCAGATTTTTTTCTGCCAGGGCAAAAGTTAGATGTTTGTTCCAAAACTAAATATTTGGGTCACTACATCACAGACCAGCTCTGTGATGATGATGACATTTATCGACAGTGTCGCATGTTGTACGCCCAGGCAAACATTTTGGGAAGAAAATTTCATATGTGCACTGATGAGGTAAAAACAAGCCTATTTAAAGCTTACTGTACATCCTTGTATGCAGCTCCTCTGTGGTGTAAATTTAAAAAAGTTAGCATGCAGAAGCTTAAAGTTGCTTATAATGACTCTTTGAGAATTCTGCTTAAGAAACCCAGGTTCAGCAGTGATAGTGAGATGTTTTGTAACGCACATGTCAGAACATTCCAGGCACTTGTGAGAAATCTGATATACAAGTTTATATGTCGTTTGGGCAGCTCATTGAACAGTCTTGTTGTAATGTTTTCACATCCCTCTCTCAGTGAACTAAGAAACCAGTCGGTTCTGTGGAAATATTGGTATGAAAGTCTTTTATAAGATGTCATTTTATTTATTTTTTTTATATATATATATATATATTTATATATATACGTTGTGTTGTTGTGTATCATTTCTTTGTGGACTGCAAGTCTGTTGAATAAAGCAATCTGAATTAAAAGTAAAAGTGTTTTAAACTTTCAAATCAAGTTTTGAAACATTTATTATGGTAGTTTGAATATACATGTTTCAATGAATCAATAGACATTTAAGAAGTGGAAAGAAATGGCAGCTAGGATCAATTCAGGACCTCCTAATTTCCTGTCATCAGTTGATGAGCTACACATGTTAAATATACCATATATATAATATTTATATATACATACATACTGTATATAACAAATGCTGTGTCAGTATAATGGGATTTTCTGTTATTGTTGTCTAAATATTAAGAAAATTGTATTTTAATGAAGTTTGTACCAGGAGATCTGGTCATTTACAGTCACTGTACTCTAGTATCTGAGATAAGTGGCATTCACCAATACAAACAGAGATCTGTTGTTGAGACACAGTCGTTGTGTCTATCGAGTGTCTAGGTTGGCGGTGAAGACTTGTTCAGGGAGGCTGGGCTGAACCGTTAGTCCTCTCCCCCTCACGGCACGCTGTGTTTACACTGATCCCCCAGGCCATTTGTTTGCAGCACTTCCTTGCCCCACAGCACCATGCATAATGCAGGAATGAAAATGTTAACAGTGGCAAATAAAATCGGCAAGGTGCCCCCACAAATCAGGGCAGTTTAGGAGCACATTTAATCATCCGCACATTTGGGAAAACGCATAGCAATTAATTGTGGCATTTCAAAGAAGATCAGCAGCCTTTTTTTTTTTCTGGGCCTTCTCAGTTGCTCCATCCACTGCAGACCAGAAGTAGTACCTCTCTTTGAAACATCTCCACATTTTGGGCCTATTACGTTCATTATCTCTTTCCACTCAAGTAGATGAGACCTCTTGTGTGGTGTTGCAAAGAATTGCATCAACACAGCTCACCCGGCAAAAGAAATAAAACCAGGCATTGTTTGAAGAGGGTCTCCCATGTACAAACACAAGAAGTAACCCAGACTCACTCTTGCATTTCTCCACTGCGCTCCAAGACAAACAAGTCACAGCACCATATGGTGATGTCAGGAAAATAAATAATTTAGAGAAATTCATGTGCGGCGTGCAGATGAGCAACCACAGAAATACCAACACAGGCTTTCTCATACTTAACCCTTCCGATAAGAGTCTTCAGCAGATGCAGGACCGCAAAGAGACAACCGCAATATCTTGCCTTAACTGGATTGAAAACTACTTTGGAGATTCAAACACAGGGACTGGCAAATGTCTCTGGACGCAAGGATGGCATTTTTTGTAGATACAATCTGCAATGCCTTTCAGCACTTCCTGAACATGAGACAACCTAATCTAATGAACCAAAGGGCTGTGTGGTGGGCAAAATCTGCTCAGGCTTTTAGCCCAGTGGCAGCATCTTCACATCTCGCTGCAGACAAAAAGTCCACTTGTTATTTTCATTCGCGCTGAATTCTCCCCAGGGTGCACTCCGCGCCGCTTGAGTCATCACTGTTCAAGTCTTTTGCAGTTGTAAGGAAGTAAAGAAAAATAATCCTATGCACAAACACAAGCTGATGGCAAGGTTACAGCCATTCAGACAAGGGGGCACTCATTTTCTGCCAACCCTGGGGAAAACTCACAGAGGGCTGCAGAGAGCGAGAAACGGAGACGGGCCGCATTGCTGACATGGCAGCCGTCACATCATACTAACCGGTAAGACTGATGCGGGCAGACAGCACGGAGATATGTGTCACACTTTATCGACGGCAGACCAAAAGCAAAAGTGGATGTGAAGTTCTGACTGATATTTTCAAATTAGTGTTGCATTGTGTTTTCTTTTTAAATTTCCATAAAGAAAACATAATAAGGAGGTTAAATTGGACCAAATGTCGGTCTGATTAAAAAAAAAAAATCAAGAAATATCAAGATCACTAGACAGAACAATGGTTTATTATTTCCTCTGAAGGGCTCTCTAGGCCATCAGATTATAAAAAGTTTACATTTGAATCTAGCATTTTCCAACCCAGGTTTAGAATTTCCAAGAACCTTAAATTAAGTAAATGTAGCCATCCCAATTTTCCTGGCTGATGCCAAGTTACATTTACCTTTAAGGTATGATCCTAGAGCTATACAAGTCTTGGATGGCGGGACGGTTAGTCCTGATGATTTATCTGCTGATCTCAATTGCAAGATTTTATCTATTTGTACACAAAAGAATTGGCCCTAAAACTTTATAGGATTTTTATTAAACTAAGAAAAAGTGAGTCAAAGTACATGTTGTTGGTTAATGTAGTTTTAGACCAATAATGGTGGAGGTTCTAATTTAATGTTTTAAAAAAAGAAATCTAACTTTTTAGTGTATGACCTGGGAGACAGACCCAATCAGAGGAAACTTGCCTTATTCCGGGCAATTTGTGGTGCAAATTTAATCCTAGAATTGATGACTAAATTATATTTTAGCCCTTGAGATGGTTTGAGATCAAAGAAAAAAGAACAGTCTTTTTATCTAAAGACTCCAGTTATTAAATATTATCACTAAGACACTATAACCACTATAACAACCATAAAAAGAACATGCTAGTACCTAACAAGTGTATTGACACCTCTTGAACTGTTCCAGGTTTTGTCAAATTCCTAGTGAAAAACCTTTATGCACTTGCTTGAGATTTATTGGGATTAAAATAATGCAAAGTAATTGTACTGGTAAGAAATGACACATTTTTTCAAACTTTTTTCTTTTTTTACAAATAAAGACTAAAAGTGTGGTATCTCTTTGTATTTAACTCCCTTTTTTCTCTAAAAGCTCTAAAAAAGATGCAGTGTAAGTAATTGTTTTGCTCAGTTTTGTTATCTTGTGTGGATCTATCATCTCAAATCCCAATAAAACCCAATGAAGCTTAAGTTTGCAACTGGAAAAAATGTAAAAACAAGGCAGAAAAACACTTTTGCGAGGCACCTACTTGCTAATGTCCCTATGTCCAATGAATTTTATATCACTATTTTTCTTTTAGAAATATGTGTATATCTATAACTTGTGGTTAAACTCTTTATGAAAGAATATTTAACAAACATGCCAGGGTCAAGAGATTTACAGCCACTGCACAACACAGATTTTCTAAATGACCCATATTTGCTCATAACTTTCAAAGACTAATATAATAGCACAGGGCAAACCACAATCCTAACATATTTTTAGACCACTTTGCTTCTCCTTGAGCATTGACTTTGTGAATTATAGAGATCTGAGTCATCGCAACCATGTTGCAGCATCGCCAAACACAATTATTACAAATTTCCCAATAAAGCATAATAGAAACAATTTTGTTGTTATTTAATTAAACATATTTGTTATTGGATATGGTATTGCATAGCGGCAGACGCTGTGTCTCACAGCAAGAGATCAAAATGTCTTTTTGCAACCAGAATTCTGCACACTTTAAATAATCATGATAGATATGAAACAAAAAAAATAAATAAATTATAAGTCTCAAAAAAAAAGTCAGCAAAATAATCAGCGAGATGCTTTTGAGTCAATGATATCCCAAGTTGTAAAAGTGTTAAAGGGTGTAAGAAGTTTTAAAACTTTAAAATATTGTCGTCCATCATTCAGTCTTTCAAGGACTACAGGTACAAAAACATCTTCTGCTATCATTTTCATGACTTGTGAAACAACAGGCTTTTAATTTAATGTTTCCTCTCTTTAATGTGCACATCAGAACAAAGCAAGCCAACAGAATAAGCAAAAAAAAAAAAAGATAGCCAGAGTTTCTCCACAAATGCTATAAATCACTGCCACTTTTATAGCTTCTAATAAGTTGATGCAAAGCCATTTTTCTTCCCGCCCATCGTTCAAACATTTAGGGCATATTTACAAGGAACTTGTTAAAATATTTAATAATATTTAGTGGCAATTTTGAAGCAGCCTGTCAGAGTGAAATTTACAGTCTTAAAGTGTTTAAAAAGGCAATGACATGAATAACAAAGTGTCAAAATTCCCTAATTTGCATGGACAGGCTATAACTCCTGATACCTTCCTTAAAAAAAAGAGGTTTTTAACAAAACGAGTCATAAAAGACGCATTCAAAGTGAATGATGGCAAAGACTCATCCACAAAGTCACACCCCCACACCCGCATAGCCCCCCCAAACACACACACTACAGATGCCTCTGAGATCAAGTCAGCCAATAAAAAGACATATATCCTGCTGGTTTGACTTATTTATCCGGTGTGGATGAGCTCAAGATGGAATATCTCCTATAGGCAAGCTTAATTAATTGTGATAAAAGGCCTAATTTAGAGTCTGCACAAGAAAAGGGAGCCAAACAATAATATTCACTACAAATCATCTCTGCCTGTCAAATATTTCCCCCATAACTTTCTATTTCAAAGTCATCCGGACGTGAGGCTTTTGTTAAGGAACTTCGCCGAGCCAAAGCAAGAGAAAAAGAAAACTCCCACACATCTCTGCTGCTCGACCCGCGCTCCTGACAGATATCATCAGATGAACTCGCAGCTGCTTCACGTCACTTGGCCTTTGATGCGCTTGAAGGAGACGGTCAAGTTTGAGGCTGGCTCTTCCATAGTGTCTTACTGGTTTCAGTAAGGCGCGGTGACCTGGGCCTGCCCTGTCTGTCCCAGTCAGAAAAAAGGCCCCCGTTGACACTGATTGCAAGGCTATGAGTAGTCTCTCCCCTGTGCCCTCTCAGTGCAACTCTAATTAATAGCCAATTCATCTTCTCTGATCTGAGCCAGCACATGGAGTAATATATCGTTAGTTTGGCAAGCGAGCTATTAAAGTGTAATAACCAAGTACCAGCACTCGATTTGGAAGAGTAGCACATACTTAACCATGAAGTGGAAACAATTAATTTATTGGAGGATCTCCTGTAACCAATCATTTACTAGCACTCACACCGCGATGCAAAAGCCATCTCCTGTTGTGTGTGGCACACATCAGTGACATATTTTGGGCTCAGTGCCTCAAACCTCTTGCACTATGACCAGAAGTAAATGCAGGATTCATTTAAACACCAATGTCACACTTTGTGCCTGCATGAAAAACCTTTCAAATGGCCAGACAAGACGTTCATTACAGATAAGATCCGGCCTGATTACAGATCAGTATCTTTTTATATTACTGCCAGAATTATGGTTTTAATCTTTTATTCTTTGTTTTTCATTGCTTCGATTTTAGCTTTTTAATTTTCTGTTTAATGTTTCCTTTCTATTTTGCACCGTAGTTTTATTATTCCCCATGAAGCATTTGTAACAGGTATGCATGTTTCATCACGCGTTGCAAAAACAACCATGTAAGGTTAATTGGAGGTTTGAAATTCCCAATGGGCTGAATTGTGCAAGCATAGGGTTTGTCTCATGTGTCCCTGTGTTGGACCTGCATTGGACTGGGGATCTGGCCAGGATGAACGCCACTGCTTGCTTGTAGAAGATTTTAAAATTAAGGTAATTTTGTATAGAGTTTGTTGTCTCATTTGCAGTTCCTTTCAAACTCCAATAAAACTCAGGTTTGGTTCACTTGAGATTTTAAAGGTATTTACACTGCAGACAAATGTGACACATATCCTGCTGGTTACGTTTCACAGCAAACTTAACCACCCAAATCCCATTTTTCACAGAAAAAAACTGGATTGTGCCACATCCATATGTGAAGTTGAGTCGAATATGTATCCAATTGTTTTCAAAGCATCTGCAGCCTGAACAGTCATCCAACTTTAAAGTGACTGACGTGAGACATGCATCATAATCTGCACCACAAGAACCCAGATGTAAAAAATTTTACTTTTGAAAACTATGACAGACGTTTTATGGCATGAATTGTTAGCGGTTGTAGCAAGAATAAAAAGCAAAACTCACATATAAAGACATTCAAACTGGGATTCAAACCGAGGACCTCCTTGCTGCAAGGCTCCACCACTAATAACTGCACCACTGTGCAGAAAGCCGAATGTATTATCCTAATATCGTAATGATAATTTAATCTCACACAAAAGGTGGGAGGACTTTTTTTTTTTTTTTAACTTCATGATGACGGTGTTTTAGACAATCCATCCCAAAGATATTAGAAGCAGCAAAGACCAGGATTAGTCATATTCATTGCTTTCCTAAACATGACCTGATTAGTACAAATATTTAGCAAGAAAAAATGGAAACTGCATAAAATAAAAATAACAAATCAAGAAAATTAACAGAGAAAAAAAATAGGGCTTTGATGTCATCCGTAATGCACCGCAGAACAATAAATCCCTCCTCCAAACTCTAATAATTGCAGGAAATAAATGAAAACACAAAAGACTAACTGTGCTTTTGGTCTTCCTCTGAAGCAAAACATTTAAAACCCATTATTCTTTTCCCAAGAACTAATGACATTTTTTGTCTCTTCAGCTTAACGCTCTAATTGACACTTTTTTTCGAAGAATAGCCCAGATGGAAAAATAAGTACCTCCTTAAAGACCCAACTCCCTTGCTCATTCTGCGAGCTTTAAGTCTCTTATTAATTAAACTTTCACCAAGTCAGGATTTTTTTTATTAAAAAGATAAAGTCTGCCCTACCGTTAAACAGAGCTATCCTATTGTTTCTGAAGCTAAAATTTTACTTCTATAAATAATCGAGACTTTTTAATATAGTCAGAGGGACTGGGACCAGAGGATCTACATAGTGCAGTAATTAGATGAAGATTTTCATCCAAGACACTCAGAAATTGGTTAGCTTTACCCATTAAACATTGGTCCAAATGAAATACATATGCTAAGAACACTTAGCATCATAAGATATTATCCAAACAGACGCAGAATTATCACTCTCAGGGAGAAACAAAGTGTAAATATGTGTTTTGCCATCAACATCTGTGTAACCGTGCATCTCTGATGTCCCGGTACACTGTCATTGTGAGAGAAAATAAAGCTGCAGTCAAATATTGACTGCAGTTTTATGATCAGTCATCCTGTTGATCAATCAAATCCCTCTTGTGTCATTAAGTTTGCAACAATATTTGTCAATCAGCATCATAAGATGCTGATTGAGTGGCTTCAAAAGGGGAAAAAAGCTCTTTCTTAGAGAGCAAAAAATAAATAAAAAAAAAATAGGGCAGGCATGCAGAGTGCTTTCGGAGGCCTCAAGGTTGAGAATTATGATGCTTTTATTTCATGATTTATTAATCAGAACTGATAGTGTTTCGGTTGCCTTTAGATTATAGGTAAATTTGTCCCACAGTATCAAACTAAACTACTTTAAGCTTTTTATCTCCCAGCTTCCTGTGCCATCATAAACATTTACAAGAATCAGCATAATGCTGAGTGGGGCCACAATATTCCATAAATCTAAAGATACAAACAACCAATAACTTCCTATCCTGGAACCAGACTTTCATGTTTTGCTAAATTATTCTTTAGACTTTGATAAAGTGTGATTGAAAGGTAAATTAAAAGGGCTTTTAGGAACCCTGACTTTCAACATTTTGTTCAGACTAAATTTGGACAGGACTTTAACAGCTATTGAAGTCCAATTTGGGACTTATTTTTAATTAGTTAAATTCACCTGAGTTAAAAAATACCATTCGAAATTGAAATTAAAAGCAGTAATAATTCAAACTATGCAAGTTTCTTCAGAGTCTCTTAAGATGGAGATGGCTGTGGGCAGGAGGGGTCTGGAGCGAAATAAACAACAATATTGGCCAATCTTTTAAAGCTAAAATATGTAAAGTGGAAGGATGTATTAATGTGTTACCTTGGTAATTTTTCAAAAAGAATTTAGAGAAGATTTTAATAGTTTTCTCTAAAGAAATGGGAAAACTGTGTCTGAGAGAGGCTGCTAGAGGCAGTTACAAATGAGTACTTTAATTTGCCTCAGTGGTTGGTTGTGGTTCGTCCCTTGAGTTTACCCTCTGTATTTCTGATCGGGTTAAAGATTAAAGATTTTCAGAAGCTTGAAAAAGAAATGTTTGAGGCAATTACAGAAATCTCAACAAAGCATTTAAGGAACCTAAAAGAAACAGTATTTAATGACCAATGTAGAAGAAGCTGCTCGCTTGCTCCATCCATCCATCCATCAATCCATCAATCCATCCATCCATCCATCCATCCATCCATCCATCCATCCATCCACACTGACATCGGAGGTCAATTTAGAACCATCTCCATCTTTTGCTTTCATTTTAATTTCCTGGTAACGGAGACTACACATTCAGTGATTCAAAGGCAGACTCCTGATTCATAAACTTCCAAGCGTTTTGTGGAGGATTGAATTAAACATTCTCTTGACCAAGATCATGGGGAAAAAATAATCCCAACAATTGTATTGTTTACTTTTCTATAAATGAGGCAGCAGAAAACATTTGTCAAGAAAATATTGTGTGCTTCACTCAGGGGTGCCCAAGTTCAGTACTTGAGGATTACTATCCAACAACGAAGGCCTCGTCTGCACAGAGCTAGTTTTCAGTGAAACTGTAACACTTTTATTGCAATCCAGTCACAACTCCAGTGGTCAGAGTCTCTGGCACCAGCACTTTTTGAAACAAGATCTCGGAGTGGAGCTTTTCAGCTACAACCGGCACAGAAGTGTGAAGTACTCCGCAGATCACATGGCTGCAGGATCAGGTGCAAGTTAAGAGTTAAAGCACATGCTTTGATCCTTTAGCATTCAACGATAAGCTAAAATCACAGTGCCCTAATATGACAACTACAGCAGATTCAAGAAATCTTGGTGGGCTCGTCTAAACAATATTACACTGCCATCTAAAGGTAGAGCTGTTCCCCAACCAACATCCAAAAATAGCGGAGGTTTCCAACAGCGGCCTCGTCTTAACAAAGCCTTAAATACATCCCTTCTCCAACACACCTGAATCAATGAATGGCTCCTTGCCAGGAACTCTATAGAACTGAATGAGCTGCTGATGAGTGAATGCAGCCATTTGACTCAGCTGTGTTGGAGATGGGATGCATTTAACATTAAAGGATAGTTGCTCTGGAACTGGGCCCTCCTGATTTAGTTTATTATCCAGCTTTTTAAAATTAAACACATCCCACCCCCACCCCCAAAAAGAACAAATGTTGCTTTTTCACTTTTCATCTAAATAAAAAAGTAAAAATGTTGTATTTTGAATTTGACAAAAAGTTTAAATACCAAATCACATTGAAACAAATCTGTGCAGCTATATTCTATTGTTTGCTGTTGCAGAACAACAATTTTTGAAGTGAGAAATATTTGTCTTTTGTATTTTTATATACTCACTAAAAATAATTAAGACAAAGAGCAGAACTCTACACTAGACAAAAGTGGTTGCTGGGCCAGTAAATGTATCTTAGCTGAAAAAACACTTACTTTTATCTGTGTATTGGAGAATAAAGTTTCAAAATATGTGGTTTAAAGTGCTCACCTTACTACACCAAAGCAACAGAAACACCTCTAGCCCTTAGAAACATAAGATGGAAGGGGAGAAATTGGTTTCAACAGAGTATTTTTACTGCCACTGTACAGTCACTGCTTCCCAGTCAGCAAATCACTATCAATTAAGAACCTTTTAAACTTACGAGTCAAGAATCTCTTGTCATGCTGTCCATAAAGTGTTTTATGGATATAAGCCGTCATAATGGTTACATTTACTGAAAATGTTGCTCATGAGAAAAAAAAGTAAGTGTCTTCAGCTTTCTGTAACAAAAGAGAGGATATAAAAGAAAACATTCATGGAGATGCATGTTTGATCCGATTCCATCATTTAACCAGAATCACACTTTTAGCTTATTCCGGAAGATAAACAGTTCAGGCCCGTTTCCCAAATTTTTTGTGTCAGTTTTCTGTTTTCCGCTAACGAGTTGTCACTAATACGTACTGGAATGCTGTGTGAGCAGACAGTTTGATTGGCCACGACAAACTTAATGATGTATGCCAAATGTGAGGGGACAGCTTCTAAGCACATATTTTTGTAGACAAACATAGCTGTTGACAATATTTTCCACCCA
Source organism: Alfaro cultratus (assembly GCA_903066825.1). NCBI lineage: Eukaryota > Metazoa > Chordata > Actinopteri > Cyprinodontiformes > Poeciliidae > Alfaro > Alfaro cultratus. The sequence continues at coordinate 16,355 of CAEFZX010028133.1, read as the reverse complement.
GTTTACCATTTCTGTCAGGCTGAAAATCTAAAATTAAGGACAAATGTTTTTTGCCTAGGTAACGCATCCGTTAACAAATCAAGTCGAATTAGCATTTCGCTGCAATTGGTCCGATTGTGAGGGCGCATTATTAAAAGATGGAACTTAGCGAGTGGAGGATAATAATTAAAAGAAAAACAGAATTCTTGCATGCACACATTTGGTGGAAACAAATCTGTGCAGCTTAGTTTCTTTCACCCAATTAAAGAAAACATCACATGTGATCAATTCAACACAAATGCATCCAGCTATTGTGATGTGAAATTTGTTGTGTTGTGCACAAAGCAATGTTTTTTTTAGGTTAATTTGTGCCACCGTGTCTTCCTGTGAGCAGACCCCAGTCATCTTTAAATGGCTTCATTTAAAATGCAATTTGATTATCTGCCAAATTGCTACCAAGTCTTTCCCTCGGCGGCTTGGGGACGGGGATGGGGGTAAAAAAATTTTAATTAGCATTTGTGCATAAAAGAGAAGTCTTTGTAGCAATGCATTTGAACACGGCATCCCAGAATGACCAACACTTTCAAAGAGTCATCACCCAAATGATTTCAAACTAATAGATCCAAAGGGAGAAGATCAGTCCTAGCACCGAATGGGTGGGACAATCACAGAGGTCTTCAGTGTGGCAATGAAAAAAAAGGGACCCACAGGACATGGTATGTTTAAATAATCCAAAACTTTTCTTTAATCAGAGTTTAGAAAATTGGCTGGGACCTTCAGCAGGAGACAGCTGCTCTGCCCCAGAGCCATTTAATGAGATTCACTGAGGGTTTTCCTTAAAATATTTACGCTGTCCCATGGCACTGCAATATTGTCTTAGAATGGGGAGATAACAGCCAAGGAGGTGTGTTGAAGTTCTCCTAATCAATTTACTAATTACTGGAGCAGCAATAGGAGAGAGGAGAAAGGAGTCCCTTCTGGCAAGCTGTATTCTAATAAATGCTGAAAAATTTATTTACTCTCTTAGCCAAGAGGAATTGTGAAGTGGGATTACAGCGGAGAGCTGATTGAGACGGAGCAGTGATGTGGTTAAGGTCGCAGTTAAAGGAGCAAGGAGAGGTCTCCAAACATAAAAGGATCTCTCAGGACCTCCACCTTTGCATCTGCTCAGGGAACAAAGATAGCAGCCTCTTACAGACTTGGCATGAAAGACCTGACTGCTAAGGCTTACGTATCAACAAATATTAATGAGACTTGTGGTTCTTGAATATTAAAACAGTTCAAATTGAGAGTTCCAGTATCCAGCACACGGCAGTGATCCCAAAACCAAACTAAAAATGATGATTGGAATGTGTGGTTCTTCAATTTTTTTTTTTTAACATATGAGCAGGGTGCAGGAGGCCTAGACATTACACCAGACGTTAGGGTTGGGAGTATGAAGTCCCCCCTGGGGCCTCTGGCACAGGCTGACCTCTTCCTCACAACCTCTGAGACGGAGGGCAACCCTGAATCTGTCACAGGACAAAGCCCACATCTACCTTGGGGTTGAGGGCAAAAGCTGCTCCACCTTTTCAGTGCCACATTACCTATAAGAGCCTTCCATCTTCAAGGTGTGCAGCCAATAGCATGCTGCAAGGGCCGCGGAAGATCAAAGAGCACCATCAACTTATTGCTCAGAGGGAATTACCATCAGCTAATCACGAGATGCAGCGGTAGAAACAGAAGGACCCTTCAACATTCTGCCTTCATAACATCTGAAGAGGACAGGTTTTTAAAACGCATGGTCTAAAAACTACAAAAATCCTCCATCAGTAGAAAGTTCTTTAATGAGATATAAGCAGAAATAACAAAATTATTGGATTCTCTTCAGCTGGACAGACCATAGAATATCACACCGTCCCTCTTCCCCGTCAGTTGCTGAATACTGCAAGTTAGCTGGCTTAAACAGGCTGCCCTGGATTACAGAAAAGACAGACTAAGCAGTTTGAATAATTTCTTGTATCAATAAAAGTGAATGTTCATCATGTGGAAATTAAAGGGCCGCCGCCCATCACTCTTATTGAGATAGCAAAGTTTTAAAAGAACAGCAGCAGACTGCAGGCTTGCTACTAGAGCAAACAACCAAACCAAAATTACCAGCTTGTCAAACTCCTAGTGTTGCTAACTGGTTTAATATTTAGCACCACAAGCATCTTCACTTAAAGATGACTATTATCAAGTGTTTTGCTACAATGTAGCTTAGTTATCGATCACAATGAAAGATACAATACATTCTACATATTGCTAACCCATTGAAACAAAAATATTAAAGATTATCTTTTCAACAACAATTTATGCTTTTTAAACACGAACTGAAGAATTCTTCACTGAACAGGGATTATATAAAACCACATGAAATTCAGTTAACTTATTTGTTGAAAAAACTAGTATAAGCCCAGCATAGGAACATCAATATATAGTCTAGTTAAATCTGGACTGAACTATTCTAAAGAGATTAAAGTCTCTTAAAAAGTTTGTAATGTCTAAAACCCTAACCCTTTACTGTACTTGCAGCCCCCTCAAACCTGCTCAAAATGTTTATTTTTAAAAAATAATGTTGCTAAAATCCTGTGTTCTTGAACTCAACATTACATCTTCTGAGCTGAATGTAACACCCTCCTTGTAGGATTTTCACTTAATATTATATAGAGTATGGTAAATATGCACAAATCTATAGTTAGATCAAAATGATAGGTTCACAATTTCAAAAGAAGATCCAAGATAACAAGAACTTTTTATATAATTTTTTGTAGCTTTACTTTGCCAACAGTAAACTAACAAAAGATACAGAGATTACTGATTATCACTTAAGTTAACCGTACAATGACTACTTCAAATTAACCCCCCCACACACTGCAGAGGAAGTTGTGATGTGGCATTCACTTAATAAAGCACAAGACTGTTTTCAAAGAATCAGAAATACATATTTGGAGTTTCTTTCCATGTTTCCCCAGTGAGCTTATTTCCTTAAATCCCACAGTCTCTCCAGTGCCACCAAGAACACGTATCTGAGCAAATTTCCTCTGGGAACTGCAGCAAAAACAAAAACACACACAAAAAAAAAAACCTGTTGCTGTGACATTTTGTTCCCTCTCACCTCAACGCACGCCAGTCACAATGGACCGGTGTATGTGAGATCTGTGTTCACATCACCATGGCGATGGCTCTCTTGTCTTCCAAGGCTCCCCGGAGGGCCGAGGATGGTTGGCGAAGGGGTGAAGGGGGTGGGTAGCCAACATAGCAGCAACCGAAATTGAGTTAAATAGGAAGAATCGTGATATAGACTTGCTTCTATAGGTCACTGTTCTTTGTAACGTGACAGACAAGGGTAAGTGTGTAAAACATCTAAAACATAAGATTGAACTGAAAAACTGATGCCACAGTATTCAAATGACCTGGACAAGTTGCTAGTAAAACATTCTGCTTCCCAGCCTTTAACGTTGAGAATAAAACTCAAAAAAATGATCTATTAGGTTTCCTTGATTTTCTTTGAAAGTTCAACTTTAAAACTGTAGCTTCATAAACCACTTACATATCTGACTTTTTACACCGGTCACTCTCTCTGACCAGAACTGTGCATGAACCATTAATTAAGATTTTTGATTGAGTTTAAATCATATTTTATCTTCCAGATGATGCTACGTTGGTATGATCACATTTTTTTAGAACTGATACATGTCAAAAGGATTTTCTATTTTAAACCAATCACCATTCTGCTAGTTTAAACCTCAGCAAGCTTTTGAAATACATTCATTCCTGAGTTTCCAACCTTAACATGTTGGAAAGCATGTCTAGATGTTAAATTAGACTTCTTTTTGCATTCAGTTAAATATTCTTATGTAATGGTTTGGAACTGTCTTTCTCTATGAACCAAAATAAGAGAGTTTAAAAATAAGAGTTAGTTTTTACACAACGTTTTTGTGATCAACAACTGCTGACCTCACAATGCGGTAACTTCTGTAAGCTTTTCTAATTCCAACATTGAGGAGGAAGAGTCAGAGTCATGGACAGAGTGACACGTACCACCAACAATAAAGATGTCTGGCCCAATTGAACTGATCAAGACCGATCATTGACTCATTGTTTTTTTCCAGTGTCTGAGAAGACTACTTACTGTCCGGGATCAGTATTAGCAATAAACCCAAAGCAGAACAACATTAGCACTGTTTATAAAAGCATTTGTTCATTTATCAGTTTTGTTTTTCAGTAAAAACTCTTTAAAATTATTTTTGCCGTTCGTCTGGTGTCTTTATTTTACAGGTAAATTTTCCACATTATTTCAGGTTAATTTTCAACTTATATTATTGCTTGGAACCAATAGTTGTTGACATCCAGAAGAGGTTTTTCAAAGCGCAACTTACAGAAAAACACTTAAAATCCATGACCAGTTTAGAAGAACATCTTTACATTGTAAGTGACAGAAAATGGATAATAAGAAAGAGGAAGTTTAAACTAATTTCCTTTTCAAATCAAATGACAGTTGATTTGAAAATAGTCCATGTTAACCAAAAACATTAACTATTTCAAAACCCTCCAAAAACAAAGTTGTAATGCTGGAAAAGTACTATGTTTTGACACCAGAAGAATATTCCACATTCAAACACCTCTCCACTCACAGGACACTGAGTGGACAAATAGAGACTGCAGTCAGAGCAACATAAGAGTAAAGAAAGACGGCAAGGATATCGAGAGCAAATGTGAAGCATCCCAGAGACACGTCACATTCATGTATCTACCAAGAGCCTTTGCAGGGGGGTTTTTTGTGTGATAGCTGCTGTTGATGCTGCGTGTAATATAACCAGCTCTGTTGTTTCCAGGCTATCTATAGAGAAAACAAAGTAAAACATCAATCCTACAACTGTCCAATCCAGTAGAACTACTGAGCAGTGTTTCATAAAAATGTCTTTGGTTAAGCTTAAATCCTTCACCAAAACCACCCGAAGCATGTTCAAATCATTCATTCATTCAATATATTTGTTCAAACGTTTCAGAACCTGTTCAGATTGTTTCAGGACAGAAATTGTAGTAAGAGGTTCCCAGGGCCTGTGATGTGTGGATTTTCATCCTCTCTTCAGTCAATGTGATTTTTTTATGTACTTTGTTGTGAACAGGTTTTGTGATTGTGTTCAATGTGGCCCGGAGGATGTGCCAAATTATTTAGTTTCAACCCTCCAAAGTGGTCAAAGGATATTGACTGTTATTTTACATTATACCACAGACAGACTATAAATTAGCTAAATATTTCAGACAAGAAACACCTGTTATTTATCTGTACAACCAAGCAAGAGATTCCCTATTTATATTTCATAAAGGGTGTCTCATTCACCAAAGTTCTGCATTCAAAATTTGCTTTTGTATTTACATGAAGCTTTGCACCTGTGTATTTTTAAACTGGGAAAGCCTGATATTCTTGCTGTTTTTCATTCATGCTTTGGCAAAAAAAAACAAACTGCTTTTTCTGTCTTCTATATTTGTGCGTAGACATAAAGTTGCACTCTTCATCAGAATTGTAATCGATTTTACACTCAATAATAGTAAAGATGACCAGCCTCATTCACAAATACGATCCTTGTTCACTACAGAAGACTAACATTCTTTCCCAAGATTCATTTGATCAACAAATAGAAATACTTTAATATTAATAACAGTGCTGTTAGACAACATTGAACTGTAAACTTAGTGCAGTGTACTCCATCGGATTTCCATTAAAGCAACATGGCTGGACAACCACTACAAGTAACTGGCAATTTGTTAAATGACTTAATTGGTCACCAGTTTATTGAATTCATTTAAAGGCTTGCTTTCTGGACCACTCCCAAAAATCACTGAGCCAGACATACACTGCAGTCAACAGTTAGTCTGTATAAATATTTTTAGTCATCAGACATCACATTTTTCACCTTTCCAGTTCTTCACCTGAATTATTACATATTGCTATCAGTCTAATGGCAAAATATTGCTGTTTTTCACTCATATGCAGATCAGTTTGCTCATTAAATGCCAGGTGGCAGAGTCGAGGAAAAGCTAAAAGCTGAGGTAAAGGGCTCCTAACCTTTACACACCGTCTAAACGTCCCCACTTTCTCCTTGAACAGCCATCCTTTACTGCGATCCCTGTCCTGTCCCAAAGTGGCCAGCTGGAAACGGTGCATGCACATTGACGTCCCTGCTAACCTTGGCCGGTGTAAGGATTACCGTGCATTTACTCTCGACGCGTCTACTTTCCTTAAGACTTATTAAGAATGATAATGAGCTCGGAAAGGGGAAGCTTGTTTCTTTCTTAAGTCTGCAAAAGCTCTTCTTTCTGTTTCTCACTTGGCTCATTTCTCTTTGCGTTCCTCCTCTCCAGTCTCTCTCCTCTGTTTGTCTCTTCCTTCAGCGTATTGAGAGGACTCAGGACAAATCACCAAAAGGGCCATTTTCATCTATGAACTGCAGGATTTAATCGATACTTATTTCATGCCTTCAAAATCAACCCTATATTACTGTTGTCTGTGTGATTTGTTTATTTTGCTTTGGAATATTCCTTGAGTCGAAGCGGGGAGAGAGGATTGGGAGGTGGTGGGGTGGGATTCGATGTAAGGGATGCAATTCACCTTGAACCTCCATTATATTGGATTTCTCTACTGGCTGATCAAGCATGCAAAAAGGACATTTCCTCAGCACTAAAATCAAAACAATAATGATGATTAAAAAAACATGTGCGCTATTTGTGCTGGTATAACCGTACGTGTTGGAGGCTGTATACTTTTGCCGGGAAAACACTATGGGTTGAGGCGTCGGAAATTTGTATACAAAATCATTACACTGAGGGCAATTGATGAAGCTTATGTGCTGGGGAAACAAAAGTAATGGCTCCTGAAGCCTGTCAAATGCCACTAGGGATTACTGATGCTTATTTGACATCAAAGACTGGAGGTCCACAGCCAAGGTCAAACAGAAGAGGAATACACATGGGCTTAATTCTACACACCCCCTGACAGATGCAGATGGGTACTTATGAGACATGAGGCATTTAACTGACTGATCGGGCTGCAAGCAATAGAAATGTTGGATTGTACGTCGTTTAAACGGCGAGGTCCTAACCCAGTTTAGCTACCCCCACAGGCAGCAACCGCAGTCTGTTTAAGAGACAGATCACCTTAAAGTCAAAAGGATCAAATCAGATCAGATCTTTTTCTAGTCAGTGAACGCACCATACCCAAATGCATGTAAGAATGTGGAATTAACAACACTCTTCGGAGTGGATGCTGACACTGAAGGATGAAGGCTCAATGTTAGCAGTTTTGAGTGGGAGTGAGGCGCTTAGGAATGAGGTCAGAGGTAGACATGTCAGAAGATGAAAAAAGAGAAGCAGATGAACAGTAACAGCTCTAACCTCAAACTTGTGTTTTTTTAATCGTCCCCCATCCCCTCCTTTAAAATGGACTCTTATTTAAAGTGTACAATCACACACTTTTTACTACAATTGTAGTTTTCTTTAAAGTGATCCTTATCACTTGATATTCATTTACAGCAAAAGGGAAGCAAGCATTTCATGGCATGATATTGACCTGTGTTTAAATAGTGTGTGTGACACTAAACTTCCTGTACAGATAACAGGAAGGACGAATGTCTTGCAGAAAATTTTGTCTGTTTTATCTTTTCGAGCCTTCAACTTTTATTTCAGAACAGTTTGGATTTTTTGGAAATCGCAACGTTAGATTAGTTTGAGACTACTGTTTTAACAATCCCAACAACACCAAATGTGTTAGTCACTTAGAAAGGATGTTGAAACTAGGGTCTAAAACATTAGTTCCTTAAACAATTTGAGAAAGAAATTGATTAAATTAATATTATTTTTGTTTTAAAATAAGTAAAGCTTATTTTAAAACAACCGCTCCCACATGCTCACAATGTGATGCTGCAGCTTCTCCTAATACAATTATTAACCAATTACAGCAGAAATACCAGAAAAAAGTTTTGAATTTTGCCCTGACGTCTTCCTATGTTGTAGTTCCTAAAGGGAAACCACAATGAGCTAAAAATCCAAATCAGCAGGCTAAAACTAAGAAACAGCAAATGATTTGAAATTGGCCACAAGATTCTGAACAGTGCATCTCTGGATCCAATTAAGACTCGTGAAACCTTAACAAGTTGATTGTAAGGCCTTTGACTGACTTAACTGTTGAAAGGGCGGCAGAGGGAGAAAGCAAATGAGGGGCAGCATGTTTGACAGATGGATACTGCAGCGTCTCATCAGAGTCGCAGAGAGATGAGAACCTGTACCATAGGGGCTGACAGTGAAGGCTGGCTGGTGTCCAGCTAGAGATGGACCTTCGGACAGCAGACACGTGGCGTCACAGCCAAGAGTTACACTGAGGGACAAGGAGCTGGAAACTCCTCGGACTTAGTCACTTTGCAGCTCTGTTTGTACAAAGCACATAAAAAGTGCATCTACAATACCCGTTTGGAAGCACTGAGCAGCACTATTGTGTCCCCTGCAGGGGTCACCTGCTGTTGGGTATTATATTTTGGTGACCTCAAAAAGTGAAAGACATCACCAGAACAAACTTACCTTTAGACTGGCTAATGGTTTCTATTCAAAAAAACACACAAAATGCAAGCTGATTTCATGTCTAAACATGTGTTTTTTTTAAGCGTGCCTATGTAAAGTGCCAAGTGTGTGCTTGCTCTGCATGCATGAATACATCTGCAACAGTTAGGCTGAACAGCTGCTGCATCGCAAGGATACAATGAAAAATAAATACTTCAAAAGCGCACAGTGCACGCATAAATGCATCTTTTTTACATGAGAAAATGATCTGTTTTCAAGTGATTTGTAAAAAAAAAAAAAAAAAAAGAAAACAAAAAGCATAATAATAATAAATCACAGCATGAAAGGGACATCAGATGCTGAAAAGCAGGGGGGAAAAAAAACTTTTGTTTACCTTTAGTTGTATAATAGCAGTGGCATTTTTAATATGAAAGATGGCTTTCCATCTTCCTCCCCTGATCTGCTTAAACCAAAGACAAGAGGGAAAGGGAAAAAGGGTAATTAATTACTTTTGTGAGCTATTGCACAGGAGAGACAATAAACCTGCCTGGTCGCCATGGATATGACATATTTGCTCTGAAAACAACACAATAATTAGCAAAGGAGAAGGATCCGGCGAGAATATGAGAAATCTGGGCTTAAAGCGCCAGTGATCTATTATTGTACTCATTCGTATCTAGTGTTTATTATTATTATGAGTATTATTAACAATAATAAACACAAGAAAGCATACAGAAGAAATTTATAAATGCACAAGAGAACAAATGGTGACCTCTTTACAGAGGCATGTTAAATTAAATCTCAGATCATAAAGGTGTTTTGTACAGATCTAAACTAAGCAAACATGCAGAGAGCTATGATAAGAGTTTGTTTTTTTGTTTTTTTCTTCAGCAGATGGAAGTGAGAAAAACTGTCTGTCACTGGGGGCTGGAGCTCTATTTGAAACAGTGACCAGCATCAGAAACGACTAAGGTTTGCACAGCATTTTGTATAAAACATTTTAGCAATTATTAATTTATATCAATCAGTTATATTTTATTAAAAGCTTTAGTCTCATTTGCACAAAATGTAAATAAATAAATAAAAACTGTTAAGACAACCATTTTTATCAGCTTAACTTCCGCTATTCGGGTTTTGAAAATTTATTGCATTTTTAGAAGTTCCTCTATTTACAGTAAATGACACTCTGCTAAGTCTTTACTACCTGTTTGGAGAAAACCAAAAGAGTTTCGACTAAAACTGTGACTTTCGGCGCACCAATAAAAGTCTCTTTTTTTTTTTTTTTTTTTTTTTTTTTCTATTTTCAGTTCTTGCACAAGTATGCGGCCTAAGCAACAATACGCAGAATAACAAATAAGGGGCAGCATGTGTGTTTTATTTCTACTTGTCTTAGATGCATAGAGGAACAGCGCCTCGACTTGAGCGTAAAAAAGTTGGATGTTTTTGTTTTTAGCTTCGAAACGGGACAGTCCGCCTCCAGTTTCCCTCCGTTCTCTAAGAGCTCTGACTCTCCTCTCATTGTGAATTATTAAAGTTTATTCGTGTGGCTGTATTTCCAGCCGCACAGTGGGTTTCCTCAGGCTAGATGAGTCGCTCCAGACCGGCTGCTGCTGCGGTCGGCGCTGCCGCTCCAGCGAGACACGGACCTGGTTTACCGACAGGTCTTACAACCACATAATGTCACACACTCCTTCGTATGTCTACATGTCCCTGTCACTGTTGGACACCGACACACTTTGATGTCATTTGCTGCCGAAGCGTGTTTGGAAATGAAATGAGCGTGGAGAGTAGTTGAGAGGAAAAGGGAAACTCTCTTACCTGCGCTACTTCGCTGACTTCCAGTTAAAGGGACGTGTGTGGTTACGGTGTTCAGCTCTTGGCCGTTCATTAAAAATGAAAGAAAGAAAAAAAAAAACACTTCCCACATAATTTTCAGGGATTTTTTTAGGGTTTTATTGTAGCATTTTCTAATTTCTTACGGGGCAAGTCGCCCGGAAGATCTGCCCTGGAGACCGGCTCCAAGTGGGAAGAGGAGTCCTTTAATTGAATTTGTCGGTCTTCAAAGTGTTGCTCAGAAAACCTGAACTGGAATCTAAAGGTGTCCGTCAACTTGGCTTTGCAACTCAGGAAAGGCACTTTCTACAAAAACCTTATTTGATTCAGTCACTATTAATATTTATTTATAGATCCTCTATTACAAAATCCTCGAGAAACACATGTGCAGCTCAATAAATTATTATTTTTTTCCTTTTAATAAATTTAAATATTACTTTAAACCTAATGTGACAGAGGTAAGAATAAAATTGGACTAGGTATTATACTGGGTCCAAAATGCCCCCACCAGATTTAGGTTTTAAGTAATATTTCAAGCCTTATTGTCTGTCGAAGAGTAATTTTAACAAAATGAGCCAAATATCAGGGTGATGGCAATGTGGGCTTCCAACATCAAAGACTTGGAGATCATCACTGAAGATAAATTGTCAAAATACCAGTGGAGACATTCAAACATCTGGTCGGCAATTATTAGAAGAGTTTGATCTGGGTAATGTCAACCCAGATTTGTATATTGGTCATTGGCATGAGCACACGTACTTGATAGATGACTTTTAAGAAATTTACAAGATACAGCATATTTTAAATTTAGTTGAAAAAAATCAATAAAAATATCTATCCATTGATTGTCTTCCGCTTAATAGGGGAGGTAGGCAGGCCTCCATGCGGCACTAAGCGAAATTTGGTCTTTCTCCCTTGAGAATGTGGACCGGTACCGGTACTGGACTGATTCTGAGCCTTCGAATGATTTTAACAGAAGTTTCACATAACTTGGAAGTTCATGTAAAAATAATGTTTCTTTTAACGACAAAATGATTTTGCTCAGCAGCAAACAACAAATCCCCAACTACAGCATAGAGCAGCTCATCGATGTAGCAGCCATGTAGCCTGACATAAAAACATTTTGCTAGACAATGTCAAACATTGAGAAGTTTTAATTATTGTTATCAAACATTATCTAACATGGCGTTTTGAAGCCAAAAATACCTCAGAAATATACAGAGCCAATCATGAGAATCAACTCATTAAAAGTTAAAACTCAGTTTCACACAAACACAATGACCCTAGCATAAATGTCTGGCTGTTGAACTGGACCGTTCCAGGTCGCTATCAAGCTAATTTTCTATTAGCAGTTTTACAAATCTTTAACATTACATTACCAATGCACAGTAAAACAAACCTTTATCTTGGCTTTCTTTTCACAAAACATGAACCCTAAGCAGCTGCTTAGTTTGCGTATGCCTTGGGTTGGCCCTGGAGGTAGGTAGTGGGTGCCAGACTTCCTTCTACCCAACAGCTTGGGCGAGCTCTCCTCCTGGGGAATCTCAAGGTGTTCCCAGGCCAGCAGAGAAACTCCGGCGTTTCCTGGGTCATCCTTTGGGTCTCCAAAGGTGGGACGTGCCTGGAACACTTCACCAGGGCAGCGTCCAGAGGGCATCCTAACAAAAAGCCCGAGCCACATCAACAGGCTCCTCTCCATGTGGAGAATCAGTGGCTCTACTCTGAGTCCCTTCTGGATGACTACGTTTCTCACCCTATCCCTAAGAACCGAGACACCCTGCGGAGAAAACTCATTTCATTATTTAGATTGTAGATTGTAGAAAAGACAGGTAAGTACAGGTCTTGCATCTCTACACTACACCTATCTGTCTATCAATCTCCCGCTCCATTTCTCCCTAATTCGAGAATCTAAATAAACATAGTTCTTTCAAACTGAAATTCCTTATACACTGTTTTATTAACGTTTACTGTGTTGTTAGTAACAAACCTGCCACCTACTGTACATATTTCACACAGGAAGGGCATTGATGGTGGAATGGCTTCTACCTTCATTTCCTATGTGAACAATCTCTGGCTTCTGTGTCAGTAATGATGGTTCAAATGTGACAATGGATTGTATTTAAATAACGTAACAACTCCTATGATGTTGGAGTTGTTTAATATGATCAAAGTGTGTTGATCTTGGCCAGTCGGGCCAGAACTTTCCTCCAGTCGAGATCTGTTGGTAAATCCTGCTGTGTGCTGTCAGTTGTTTTCAAGAATTCGTTGTGAAGTGATTCAAGCAAACTACAATTTTTTTTTGACAGTGTGGCTGGGACAATGCAATTTAAAGTAAAATAAAACCAAGTAGCTCCATTCTCCTTGACTGGGACAATTTATGGGTACATGTTTATTGCAGACAACAACAAACACTTGTCTTTTTCCAGCAGCCATTGTACAGCATATACAGCCGTATTATCAGCTGATCAAATATGCTCGTTTTCTAATAATGAAATGAGCAGAGCTCCACTTGGGCAGGTGATGGGCCAGGCTCAGTTGGGGTTGCTGGGCACCAACAAAACATTTACTTATTACCAAAAAGTGCCTGGAAGTTTTTTTGTTTGTTTGTTTGTTTAGTTCTTTGACTGGTCCAAATAAAATACAACTTTGCATAATAGATGCCCTTTAATAATCCGCAGCTTTTGAAAGACACAATAAAAGAAGCAATGACAGAGTGAAACAATATATAAATGCTGTAGAAGCTCTTTAATAATACTACAATTGGCTAATCCTTAGTAAAGTTAGCATCTACTTGCATCTGCTAAACTTTACAGACTATTTCAGATTTAGTCTGGACTGTGTTTAATCATCACAAGTCAAAAATCTAAAATATTTAGTCTAATTAAATTCTACACTGAGGAGAGATTTTTAATGTTTTTTAAAATGTTCACAGACAGCCTGAATGCTGTGACACACAAAATATAACATTTTCATTGTATTTGGGAGGCTTTAGATGCATATTGAAATCAGAGATAAAGCAGCACAAAATACAATACCAGAACTTGCCAAAACTGGGGGGAAAAAATTACATTACATAATGCGACTTTTTTTAAATGTAATTTATGAATTGTGAACTATTTACTCTATCTGTAAAAATAACTAAATAAAAACTTGTAGTTTTTTGGGTTTTTTTATCCCATTTTGTTTTCATAAACCAAATACACTGCATCATCTCTTCACCATACCAAAGCACAGGTAATGCTCAGTTGACTCAAATCAAATTTTGTAAAACAAAAAAAAAAAATGCTTTACCTGTTTCAGACTGTAAAGTTAAACTCAAGCATTTTCTGAGTCATACAGCGCTGAAGACACTGCAAGAAGAAAAGATGTCCTCCATTTATTCATCTTCCTGATCCACTTTATCCAAATCAGGGCCATGAATTACTTGTAGGGCCATGAATTACTTGTGCCAGTCCCAGCTACAGTTCAGTAAGGTTTGACACTGCAAAAGTCAGCAATGTACACCGGAGGTAACATAGACAAACAGATTACATACCACTCACATTCACACATAACACATTCCATAGAACTTAGCAGAAAACCAAAGTGTCTAAAGAAAACATGTACAGGTACAGGAAGAACCGTACAGACACTACACAAAATAAACTCAGCTAAGGTTTAACGTCTTTTCTGTCATCAGAAAAGGCTTTCACCTTTATTCTCAGAGATTATTTGTTGCAGAACACATGGCTATTTGATTTATTATTATTATCATTATTATTATTATTATTATAAAATTAAAAACTTTAAACTATCTTCAAACAAGTAAAAAAACGAAGTCTTCACATGCTCCATCTTAAAACTTTAGCTATCTGTTCTTGTGACTCCACTGTCCCTCCTGTCTGTTTTCTTTCCTCCTCCCCTTTTCGGCTACCTTACCTACATCAATAATTTACTGTAAATTATTCTGTGCATGAGACTCCTTGAAGCTATTGCAGGAGCAAGACCCACAGGAATAGAGGGGCTGTGATAATGTATTTTAAACTTGAACTTTCCTTATCTAAATTCTGCAGTCTTGTGAACTATTGACAAACAGATTATTGCCAATTAGCAGTTTTGTGATGTGTCCCCTTGTACATAATAAAGAATCAAGAGGATCGATAGTAAAGTCAACTAACAAGGTAGACAGTGCCTTAAGCTCTTCCTCTAAGGTTTAGGATTCAAGGATCAAGACCCACTCTCCTGTTCATTGGTTGTGTAAGGCTAGGGGATTTTTTTTATTTTATTTGTTTTGCTATGATTCTGTCACATTTCCATCTTCATATCAGGGAACCTGACAAACTTTTGCACATCTTGTGAACCCAAAAGCATATAACTGGATGAAATTTGAGGCTGAATAATTTTAATGGAAAACATTTTTCCGAGGATTAAAATATTCTGAAAGAATCTGGACACCTCTCGGTGAATAGAAAGCCTTTAACACGGGAGCACATGTAAATTGCAAAAATTTAGCAAAAAATAAAAATAAAAAAAGATTTACGAAGGTTCTTCTTTTATAAATTCATCTCTTTTTCCGTCACTGTATGGTATGTAATTACATTGCTTGTATATCCAGTGCAGATGAGGCCTTCAAAACTCAAACGCTATCAAGAATTTCAAAGATCCCTTATAAGAAAACACTCTGTATATTTTCATTATTAAACTTCTGCTGCATTCTTTAACAAACCCACCATGGTGACTGCGGTTGTCCGAGCGCCCCATCCATCAGTGAGTTCCTCCTGATGTTGCAATACGATGATACAGAATAATAAAGAAGTAAGAAAGACCAGAAAATCAATAGATTATTCTGCAGATCACTTGATTCAGTAATGATCCAGTCCATTTATCGCCAGCCGTTTATTCATAAGGTGGCCCTCAAGGGCGTGCTCAACCGACCCCTGCCCTGCTGACTCCTTTGTCATTGGAACGACTGATTACAAAACATTAAAAACTGCTCACATGACACTCTGTTAAGAAAGACAAATAAGTATTAATTCATTAGAAGAGTTTAGTATAATGTGGAACTTAAATTAGTTAAACAATTCGGTTTTTTCCTGTGGTACATGCAGTTTGGATGTGTTTTTTCCCCCCTACCTTCTTTGGCAGAACTTTTCATACCAGCCATGCATCAATTCATACCTTCCTTATCTTTAGCATGTTCTACCCCAATTTTGACAGACAATAATTTAAAATTACTTCCAATAATATATTCCTAATATAATGTCCTAAAATGTGAGAAAATGCTGTTATGTATCTATAACAGATTAAATCTACTAACAGGATGTTGCTCACCTGTATTTTGACGTGTATTTTGCTTCATCAGTAGACAAGGGTTACAGTGAAATATTTATGGTAAGATCATTTTGAGTAAATAGAAGTTAGTTAACATAAATATGTGTCACACATAGTTATACCATGTGTGACATGGTATAACTATTCTTAGAAAACTATGCTCTCGAATCACGCTTTTGAATAGCACTCTCAAATCACTCCCAAACAGCGCTCTCGGATCACTTGTCTCCAAGAAATTTGATTGAAATTGGTGGAAATTTTGACAATTTACATAACTTCAACAAGTTTAAAATGTTTGTGTTTTTGTGATAAAGATTCACTCAGTGGGAGACAGCGCCACTCCAGCTCAGTAGCTGTACTGCAAATCAGGATGTGATCTATTCATGATGTGGTACAGCAACCAGTGATGGCATAGTTACTCTGGAAAAGTAACTTTAATCGGATTACTGATTACTCCTTGAAAAAGTAACTTAGTTAGATTACTGACTACTTTATTTGGAAAGTAACTAAGTTACAATAAAAGTAACTTTTTAGTTACTTTCAGCAGCTGCTAACAACAACGCTCCACCACCTGTGAAAGTTACATTGATCTTTGCCAAAACTTAATTGTAAGCTATTTTATAATGGTAACATCAACAATGTGTCTCCACTTTTAAGGT
>CAEFZX010028132.1:0-12574 GCA_903066825.1 Alfaro cultratus | reverse complement strand
CTGTGACTCTAGTGTAAAACTCTTTGAGTGATCAAATGACTGGAAAAGCGCTAAATAAGTTCAGTCCACACATATATATATATATATATATATATATATATATATATATATATATATATATACAGGGTTAGCGGTATATATATACTGTATATATACAGCATATATATATGTAACTCTTACATACTGCTGCTTTAAGCCTGTGGTACATTCATGTTTAAAGTTTTGTGATTGTCAGCTATTGTTTCTCATTGTAGATCTTAGTTTGTGCTTTATTTGGGAAGTCCATCTTCATTAGTGTTGTACATATCTTCTGTTTCTGGTGTTCTTTGTTATCCTTTGTATTCATCTTTTCAGTCTTTTACATGTTATTCTTTGTTTTTGTTTGAACAATATTTAGGCTTCTCTCCAGTCATTTCCAGTCATTTGTGGCCTGTTTTCTCTCAGCTGTTTTTACTTTTTAAACTTGTCTGACCTGTTTTTGATTCCAGTAAGTGCTTTCCTCCATATTTATCTTGCTTTAGTTCTGTGACTTTGAGTTTTGTTATTGATCTAATATTTTTGCATTTGTGCTGCTATGTTTGCATTTTGGTCTCTACTGACAACACCCCATTAACTCTAGAACTGGTTTGGTGGAAAAACTCCCACAGTCTTTGCTCACTCATTTCCAGCTCTGCGCCAAGATGCATTGTTAGATCTGAGTTTTCATGGAGAAACATTTTGGCTGCAGCTCTCCTGCTCCTTCCCATTCCTTGCCCTGCGCCGTTTTTATTTAACCCAAAGTTTCTAATGAATAGGCTGTCCCAGTTATATTTGAGGAGGAGGGTGAGGCCAGTGGGAATGGGCTTACTGTCCTTGAAAAAGAATATGTTGTGTTGTATTTTTGTTGAATGGGTTAAAATGCAGAAGGCGGTGGCGTCAAATTTAATGAAAAACAGTCAACAAACTTACAAAATAATCACAGAGAGTAGGAACTGTTTGAGGAAGCATAATAGGTCACCTATAAAGGCTTGTCTCTGGTTAAAAAGTGACACACATATTAATATAAATAAAATTAACACTAATGTCATTAAAATTGTCAATAAAACGTTTGTTTCACTTTGTTACTTTACTTTAAGATTTAAAGATGTGTGCATACCTTTGATCTTATTTGCGTGCAGGTACAGGTTTTCCAGGTTCCTGCTAACAAGAGGGATCTTCTCCAGTTTGTTGAAGGACAGGTCAAGCTCAACGAGCGTGCTGGTATTGAAAACATCGAAGGGAAGTCCTTCATCAGTCAAACTGTTGTGACTCAAGCGAATAAATTGCAGATTGGGATACATGGTAAGAAATCCAGCTGGGACACTCTTTATGTTGTTATGCTCCAGGTAGAGCTGTTGTAGTTCTTTGGGAAAGCTGTCAGGAATTTTCCTCAGCTTGTTTTTGCTCATGTCCAGCATCATAAGAGATTTTAGTCCCGTTAACCCACCTTCTACCTCTTCTATGACATTTCCCTGAAGTTGAAGGATGGTGAGGTTGGGCATGGACTCAAACAATTTGGAGGAGATGTTTGTGATTTTGTTGTAGGAAAGTCGCAGGTCGGTGAGGGATCTCGGTAAGTTACGAGGCACATGGATCAGTTCATTGTTATCCAGGTAGAGTCGATCCAGGCTTCCCAGCTTGACAAAGACACTGTTGCTGATTTTCTCCGAGCTGAGCAAGTTATGCGACAAAATCACCCACACCAGGTTGGTGGCGTTGTCGAACACTCCATCCTTAATGCCTGTGATTTCGTTATGCTGCAGGTAGACATACTTTATGTGTGATGGAACATAGGGAATGTGCTGCAGGTTGCGGCTGTGACAGTACATAGCTGTGGGATAGGCTGTTGGGCAATCACACTCCAGGGGGCAATCTACAGCCTCAGACTGCCAGCCTGCATTCTGCCTTCGGCCTCGTAGTTGGGACAGCCACTGGAAAGGGCTGTACTGCTGGCTGATGTTCACATCCACCATTTCCATCAAGAGGATGAACACCAATGTCCGCATGATCACTTAAGGAAAGATAAAGAATATTTTAAAGATAAATATTTAAACACACGACTCATTCCAATATTGCTGCAGTATACCTACCAGTTTCTTGCTGCCTCCTTGTTATCCACCTCTCTGGTATCCCAGTCTGAATGAGTGGAATACGGTGCCTGCCTAAAATAAATACCAGCATCAACCCCCTCTCCAGCTGTGGCCCCAACCATTTTGTTTCATTAGCACACATACCTTTTTTTCCACTTTCATGTAACCTACATAACAACTTATATCCTGCAGCAATGTATATATTAGTACCATCTGTGAGCTAGTTGCAACATCTGCTTTTTAACCTCCTTGTTTTCCATCACAGTTTCAAACCTTATCATTAGCCAAACCACTCAAAGTATGTCTTGCCATTTACTTTTGTGTCATAGAGGATATGAAGAGGTTGGGCCTCAGATACTGAATGTTAAATCAACCACAAAAGTTGTGATAATCACAGTTATCATTTAAAATACCATCACGTTGTTTCTACATGCTTTTGTATACTACAATTGGTACGTGTCAACAAAGTATGCTAAATCTTGCTGTTTGTCCAAGAACATCCCCATTACCTATTTCTTCTGAATGCTTCAAGGTATGTTTTCAACAATTCCAGTATTCAAGTCATAGAGAAGTTCAGTATAGGCTTTTGCTGGAGCCTGGATATATCAGACAACCATTACAGGCCTGTAAACTGCTATTCAGAAAAAGCCGCCCTACTTAAATCCTCCTCTGGGGTAGGAAAATTGGATGCAGAGTTCAAGTGATTATGTGAATTCTTTGTGTATATCCTTTCCAGGCCACATTGAGGAATCAAACACGACTTGCTGATTTAAGAATCAACTTGGTTAAAAAGGTAATGGATCTTAATGAGCTCTAAATTACAACGAAAACAGGAAAATTCCCTCCATTTCATTTGGATGGTTTAAAATTAAGCTGTCAGAATACTATGTCATGCCACTTTGTGTCATTATTTGTTTGTCCAACAACACTTGCCAATTGTATGCTTTGGCACATGCTAGCCTGAGGGCAGGAAATGTTCGAAGAAAAGCAATTGTTTTCTCATTAATTTGGGAAAGGTTTTGAATCAATTTTCAAACACTTCAAGGCCCATCTTTCTACACTGATGAAAACTTATTTACAAATAAACAAGAACATGTCAAACTACATATTCCAAAACATGCACTTATAAGAAAACTGTCTTGTGTATAGTTTTTGGTGGAGATGTAAATTAAATCTGAGGTTTTATTTTGAAGGCAGGTTTTTCCCTTATGACTTTCTGGAAATTTTAAGCATTGAAGCAGAGAATAAATAATACTACAATTCAAGTCACAGTTAGGAAAGCACCCTACAGGTCTAGGCTAGTTGGGCTAACAGTAAGGAGCTGTAAAACATGTTCTATATGGTCCAAGATACAGTTATGAAGGAGACTTAAAAGAGAAGTTTTTAAGCTTGGTAACAGTGCTTTAGGCTTAAAAGTATCGACTATATTTTTTCAGAAAAACAGGATTAAAGAAAGTAATTTTACTGTTTGTTTTTTTTGAGTTGATAGAAAATTATGGCATATATTTTTGTGTTAGACAGTGACAATGCCTCATTATGTTGATTGCCACTGGTTGTTAAACAAGAAGCATACAAAAATAGAAACCAGAATGTATTACGGGGGTCTTATCCAAATGTTTATGCTGACTGAAAAAGCAAAAAACCAGGTTTTTGTGTGCTTAGTTCTCAAGTTGACTTAAATTTGGAGATAGGGTAGAAATGGGATCTCTGATTCAAGCCATTTGGTGTCACTTGTTCAATGCTTTGGGTGAGGATATTAAAACCAAGTGAAACACCTTTTCTGACTCTGCAGCTGTCTTGAGAAAGAGTAATTTGTCAGAAGTCTTCACAAGTCACTTTGTCTAACTGAAGTCTAAAGTCTTTGAGGGACAAGCCTAAGTTAAATCTTTAAGGGGCAAGGTTCTGGTAAACCACTGAAATTAACTTTCTCACATTAGATATTTGCCTCCTATCTGCTTAAAAATGTTATTGTTAAAAGTTGATTAAAATTATTATATTTGAGCCTAATTAAACCCAGGAACATTTAGAATCATCATCTTTTTCTTACAACATTCAGTTTAACAAAGTCAATTTTAACAACTTGATGTAACTTATTTTGAAAATTAATAAGGAAGCCTACAGTATTTACCTTCCTAAAATCCTAAAAATGTATATGTTCAAAGTGGATTAACATTAGTTGACATCAAATTGCTTGGTATTAAACTAACAAACATGTTATTGCTACCCATTAATAGCTGCTGTTTTTAGTTACATGAATATAAAACACATATTTAACAAGAGGGTACCACTGTTGAAAAGCGAATCATAAAAAGCCAGACTAGAATTTGCCACAATGCATATTGACAAGCCACAAAGCTGCTGGGAAATTGTCCTCTGGGCCAATGAAACAAAACTAGAGCTTTATGGCAAAGCACATCATCTCTATGTTCACAGATGCAAAAGTGAAGCATACCAAGAAAGGAACCTTGCTGTGAAATAGACGCTTGGTTTTGTTCTGGGGCTGCTTTGGCTGGCACAGGGTGTCTTGAATATGTGCATGATGAAAACTCAAGACTATCAAGGCATTCTGGAGAGATGTCGGCTAGTGATCATGGGTCTTTCATCATGATGGTGACTGAAAACGAACAGCTAAAAACACCCAAGAATTGCTAAGAGCAATAACATTGGACTTTTTTGAACTGGATTCTAGGAGCCTTGATCTAAAACATACTGAGCATGTGGTAGGAGCTGAAACATGACATCTGGAGAAGGCACCGTTCAAACCTGAGACAACTGGAGCAG
Organism: Alfaro cultratus; assembly: GCA_903066825.1. Taxonomy (NCBI): domain Eukaryota; kingdom Metazoa; phylum Chordata; class Actinopteri; order Cyprinodontiformes; family Poeciliidae; genus Alfaro; species Alfaro cultratus. The sequence goes on along the minus strand of CAEFZX010028132.1, from coordinate 7,685 downwards.
CTTATTCATGAAAAGTGGGTCAAAATACCCATAGATATGTGCATAAATCTCATTAATGTTTACAGAAATCATTTGCAGTGATTCCCTCAAAAGATTGCACAACAAAATATTAAGGGACTAGTAAAATTTTCGTCCATGCCTGCCTGTTTCATTAGTTTTTTATATGTTTGTTTGTTTATGATTCAGTTAAACTACAATTCAAAGGTAATGTCGGATTGTCATTGGCTAAATATCTGTAATTTTTTATTTCGATTACTTTTGATAGTTTTGAGTTATTTCTGTGATCACTGCGTTTTGTTTTGTTTTATTATTATTTATTTATTTTACAGAGTGTGTAAGATCTTTGCCTTGGTGATCCCTCTCCTTTCATTTGGGGCTGAACAGACTCTCTTTTACAGTCATTGTATTAATGTTCACAGTTTCTAAGAATGTAAAATAAAATAATAAGCTTTAGATATCAAGACGATTGTTCTCCAAACCACTTTTACTCATTTTTATTTGGTCATGCTGCATGATCTGATACCACTATTGTTTTGGAATTTATGAGATAATAGAAAGGTGAAAAAGTAAGAAGAGGCTACTATAAGGCTATGCGTAACAAACAGACCACAGACTAACTTGAGAAGGAGAGGAGAGTTAAAAAAAAAAAAAAAAAAAAAAAACAGCTCACAAAATAGCACAATCAGATAATCTAGATCATTTTCTTACCTCAAATGTGAAGTCTATTTATTTTGCATCCAATCTGCTTCTAAAGCTGGACCATTTATATGCTTGTTTTGGAGGCTATTGGTGTTTCATTAAAAGTCTAAATTTAATCATAACCTTTTAGTACATTGAACAGTTTTTATGCATGTTTCAAGTAAAAAAAAAAAAATCCTCAATTTTCTCCTTTAGTTATAAGATGGGAATTTAAAGTTTGAATTTGGCAATTAATGCACCATAAATAGGGGTCAGAAATTTTTATTTGATAATTAACAGATTATCAAAATATCAATCTTATTAAAGTACATTTAATTCAGATCAAAATTAGCTTAATTGCAATTTATATTCAGTTGAATGTATTTAAATTTAGCATGGTATTTTTAAACTATTGTAGGTCTTTAGTTACCTGCTTTAAGCACACTCAGTGATAGTGGAGAATAAATTTGTCTTGATAGCAAAATTACCTTCTAAAAACAACACATAAACAGATCCATATTAAGTTCAATAAAGCCTTTAGTGGCTTGCAAAAGTGTACCTCCCACTATTCCCTTCCACTAAACATTTCTCTGTGCATCTGTCAAAAGTACTAAAGATTATTTTTGGCAGAGATGTTACCTCATAAATATGTTACAGAAAAATTATGGGACCAAAGAGACTTTTAGAGTGCGGTTACATCTATCCCGGGTCGATATCCCCTCTGGGATTGCACAATGTTCAGAGATGGCACTACATGTGGGTTACATGCTGATTTGTGATGAAAGCTGGCAGAAGCCAATAACAAGTCCAAAATGCCATCTAAAATCCAGAAGGCAGACCTTTACTATGAAGATGTATTACTAGATTAAGACATCAAGCTAAATTGCAAAGAAGTAACTTCAAAAATAAAGTTGATTAGCTGTGATTAGGTACGAAAATAAACTGCTTTACCGGCTGCTGTCCTACAGCAATAAGGCCAGGAATAATGTGCCTGTCTTTCTGCTGTGGCTCAGGCTCAACAGTAGTTACCTTGCAATAAAAAAAAATGCGGTGTTTTTTGGCAAGAATAGCATGACATAATTCAATCTTATTCCTGTAACTTTTTTCAGCTCCTTTGTTTACAGACTAACCCATTATTATCTCTTTATCTACTCTTGTAGTCAACCTACTGGGCTGCTTAAAACAGTGTTACTTTAGAAAAATACAAAAGACGTTTTTCTTATCTTTGAAGAAATGACTGTGTTGATAAAATTATAAAAACACTCACCAGTTAGTACGTTACTGAGGCTCAACTTATTAGTACTGAACTAGACCCCCTTTTGTCTTAAAATTAATAGATTCCACATGGTATTTAAAAAATTCCTTTAGTCCACATTAATCACAATACCATAGTTGCTGAATATTTGTACATATCTATAATCCCATAGAAGCCCAAAAGTCTTAGGTTGTTGAAACTCATTGGATCAGGCAATGGTTTCCCAATCTGCTGTTTTCCATTTTGGGGTCCGAATGTGATTTGGTTGCTCAGATTCCTGTTCTTAGCTGAGTGGCACACATTATGGTTTTATGTGGTTGCAAGATCTTTGCCCTCACCGCTGCTGCTTAGTAGATATTTTCTCCTTTCCAGACTTCTGTCTCTAAAAACATCCCAGTGTATAAAAATCCACCTGCAACTTACATAGTTATGCTCACACTGTGTTAGCAAAGTAATTGTTTTCACCTTGCAACAATATTTTTCATAAATGGTCAGTATGAGAGTTTTCCCATCAGTCTCAATATCTTTGCACAAACTCATTAAATAGTTATGTGTTTGGGTTGTGTTTGCATGAAAAAACAAGGTGAGCGAAAAACATTGGAAGAGAAATCCTGGAATAAAACTCAAAATTAACATTAAGCGTAACTGGTCCAACTTGAACAACAGTTATTTTAATGTCTCTGTCTCTGCAAATCAATCACATAATTTGGAAATGGTAGCACTGGAGACAAGGCTTAGTGCTGTCAGTCACAATCTCCTGCGGCATTGCTCATTCCCTTTTTCCACGTTAGAAGATCCTGTTCTGAACGCTCAGGCTAGTCAGCATATCCACCAATGATGGCAAATAAACTGTTTTTCTGTAGTGGTAAGTTGTTTATTCGCCATTAGCACATTGAGTCTCAAGACCTCCTCCTGGGTCCTATTTGTTGTTTTTCATCAGTTACGGAACATTTCTTCAGACAGCAATAGCTGCTCAGGAGCTCCATCTTTTTACAGATTATCTGTCTCGTAACATATTGTCACAACATGGTGACAGTTTTAACAAATATGTAAAAAACCTATTCTTTATAAAAGTTACGTACTGCCGCTTTAATAGATGGACATGTATCTATTAATACATGTCCATCAAATGACTTCAGAGAAAATGAGGTCATTTTCTCTGATTAATCATCCTTCCAACTGGAAATAATAATTTCTGAAAGATATCTTGATGCAACCTGAAAAGATGTGTGGTCTTGCTTTTCATCCAATGGAGTGGACTTTCTCATAAATTATCCGTATGTGTAGTTACTTTTTATTAACAGCCCTGTTGAAATGAATAAAAGATGAGATCAAAATGTTCTCTAAGGGGAACTGCCTGGTGTTTATCTATAGTTAACTGTTCCACACTAAATAAGTGATGAGGCAGCTTAAAGCTCAGAACACAGAAGTTTTGGATCTGTATCCATGAAACCCCAATAAGAGACTGTGGTTATGTCTCAAATAGCTGATAGGAAATCTGGCTGCCAACTATTGCAATGAGTTCCAGGCACTAATAAGACAAGAATGGATCCCTATCAGACTTTTGCTCTTGGGAGGATATTCAACAAGCCTGAGTTAATAGTGGTTATGAAACTGAACGTCCAACACCGGAAATATTAACTCTTTTAATAAGTTTTATATATTTGCTAGTAAAAGCCTTAGAAACTAATTAAGTGTTTTCATTTTTCTTCTTCAAAAAAATGTCAAAGCCAAAGAACACATCACCTATCTCACTGCCATGACTAAAGTAATTCAGTAACAGCTACTCACTGTCAAGCCAAGCAGATGGAAACAAACTGTTTCCAAGTATATCTCTTCTTTATAGCAGTAATAATATAGAGCTCATTTTGTGAGGCTTTTTCCAATTAGAACCCCCCACATATTTGTGCACAGTCCAAATGCTTCAACTTAGAACATGATTACACTCATAAACATTGTGGCAAAGGAACTATGTCTGATTTATACTTGGTAATCCAGTCTTTGGCATCTGTTACTTCCTTTGCAACAGTGAATCCAAATACCATGACTATTTGTAGCATTTAGGGTAACAGTACAACCTAGAAAAATACACGACACTAGGTGTTTTCTTCAGGGAAGAAAATCTCATCCACTATTGAATTGTCTTGTATATGTACAGTAAATTATTGGCAGCAGAGTTGCCATCAATTATTGTTATTTGAAGGTGTCATTTATACAGGACGCTACTGTTTTAACAGATTTGGGTGATAATAGTGTACTACTGCATTTTATTGCACTTATAGTAGGTTACTGGCAGCTGGATTGCCAGTAATTTTCCATTATCTATTATAGCATCTAAGGATAGCATCTAAAAGAGATCTTGTACTGCTTATTACTGTAAGCAGTACAGTAACAAAACTGTACTGCTTGTGGCAATACAATATATAAAAATTAGGTTTTGCACAGTCCATAATATTTTCTCATATTGTTTAAATTTTTATTCACATTGCATTAACAATCAGTTAGCTGTGAGCTACATAACATCTAGGAAACAACAGATTTTCACTGTATTTTTTTCCAGAATTTTGTTACAGTGTGTGATCAACTCACAATGAACATCGAAAAGCATAAATTTATTTTTGGACCTATCTGTGAGTGTTTGGTTTACATAAAGACTGTTTCACCTGAGATGGAGCTTCTTACCTTTAATGAGATTTGAATCAACAGTGATAATGAGTACTACACAGGGACAAGCAGAAACTCCTACTGCTGCAGAAGCACAAGAACCATCACAAAAAGATAAGATTTTATATTTGAGTGTTATTCTTGTTTGGCCCAAAGTAAATACAGTTAAATATTTAAAAACTAAGGTGTTCTTTTCTGTCCATCCATTCGTACTTCCTTTCATTTTTTCCTCTTTTCCTTCTGTAAAACCATCCATTAATTCATGCAGATTGTGTCATGAAGGTATCCAAGGAACCCCACTCTCAACCCAGAGTCATGTCAAAGAGTAGGCTAAATTTAGCTGCATGTATCTGGGATCCTGCTCCTTCAGTCATGACAATAGCCCCTGAGTATTCACAAAGTTTAGGGAATAGCAGATAGCTAAGTCCTGGAAATACATCTTGCCCCATCTTTGTTCAAACACTATACCATAATATGCACAATGTACAGCTGATTTTCCATGAATATTTTGGAGCTATGTTCCACAGAAAAATCCATGAAGAGTGGGATCTATGAAAACTGAACTGTATTGTCACAATAGCTGAGGGTCAGAATCTAGATGAACTCGTAAATTAGAGTTTTGGTGTACTTCTTTCTTGATCATGAGTCACGACAGACCAGAGCAATAATGTCCATATAACAACAGACGGAGTATTAAGTCCCCTTCACCTGTAGGTCCAATCTGCCATAAATTGGGAAGAAAAACTCCCAAATATTTTAATTTAGGGCTGAACAATAAAACAATAATAATATCTATTGCAATAGATACGTGATCAATATCAATAGATAATATGTCTGGTAAAATATTTAATAATTTCCCTGGACTCAAGCCAGAACCTCACAGCATTCTGGGGGATGTGCAGAAGAAATACTTCAGTCACTCAGCCCCATACAGCCAGCTAAGTAAGGCTGGTGGTCACTCACTCTTCGGTTACCTAGCAACTTGTGGTTACTCAACAGTACCTGGTGAGTAACTTGCACAGCAGTAGTTCAAGGCTTTGCCACCATGTCTCATAACTGCTTACAAATAAATAGCAGTGTGAAGTGAAACTGCCGATCAAACAGGAAGAGTCACACCGCCATTTTAAAACAGAAAACTAATCAATAATAGGTATTGACTGATATGAAATGTTTTTCAGCCACATCGGCTACCCCTACTTAAATTCTTTCACTTTAGGCAAAAACTGCCCTCCAAGCTGGAGGGAGCAGTCCAGCCTTTATTTTGACTAAGAACTGTGGGATCAAAGGAGCACAATTGCATCCCATCTCTTTAACCCTTGTCTGTGAACTACTCCCATGCACATCAATGGCCATGTTCCAAAGGTGTGAACAGAATCACATCTCTGAGTGATGAGATGAGATTTATCTTCCCAAACCTCACATACTCCCTTGATATCGTGACCAGGAACACACCCAACAGGGTAGGGGTAGTGCTGCCTACTACTGCACAAAGAGCCTCAGGGGAGACGGTTGTGAGCCTAAATCTAGAGCCATAAAACAAATGTACTCATTTAGCTTATCTGTTTCTCCTACTAAAAGTTCATCTGATAAATTATCTTATTGTGTTACTTTACAGACATTGTAAAAAGGGAATGCTAGATAAATAAAGCATTTAATTGTCTAATCTCACAGGAGACCAAATGAGTTGTTTGTGCTGTAAGTTATGTTATTTAAGAAGATCTTTTGATATTTCTGACATGAGTGCTTAGCAGCTCACATGTCTATCCTCCTTAAGCCAAACTCAGCCTGTTGAGACCACTTGTGAAAAACAATGTGCTCTACCTCACAAGCAGGCAAATCAAAACCATGTGTTGTTTTCCTGCCTCCTAAATCTAAATCCAGCCAATTGTGGTAACAAAAAAAGTCATGTAATCAGACAAATGATATTTCTTTTCTGTTTTTTTCTCTTACTATAGAAAGCATCACCACAAATGTAAACAAAAGTACCCTTTACATTTTATGTATTTTCAGTCACCAATGGCTACATGCATGATACTCTGCACAGAAACTAGTATTTCTCCTTCTCTGTGTAGTTGAAATCTTTCACATAATAAACTGCCTCTCCAAACAGCTAAGCACGGATGGCCAGGGTCCTATTTGTAAATAATGAATATACTCGCATAGAAACGAGACACTGAAAAATCTGTTTGTTGAGTCTAAACATTTAAATGCCATAAAATAATAGGAATACATGTGACCAAAAACAGAAAGAAAAATTCAGCAATTATTTATGATGACTCCACTTCAGCACCTCTGGCATTAGATTGAAATATAACTTCTTCCTGTCTCTCCACCAACAGCAAGACAGTAAACGCAGTAGTTGGAAACATATGAGACATTTGTTTACTTTCATTGAAAATCACAGCTTGATATTTTCTGCGAATTGTTGTGAACATGTGACAAAAGGCAGGCGGGCTAAAAGCATGATGGTTATTTATTCTGTTTACAACAAGTATCAAGCTTCAGGAGACTTTGTCCCTCATCATGTGTTTACACAGAGTGCGAATAACTGAAGCGGGTGAGATAAAAATAAAGAAACGCTCTGTGCATGAAAAATGAATGTCATTTCATGATCACTGATGGACCAACTTTCTAGTCCACTTAAAAGAAAATAATCCTCACAACATAATACCACCATTACTACGTTTGAGCATGACAATGGTGTGTTCAGGGTGAACAGTTGTTGTATAAATATGAATAAATGTTGTGATTATGTATTATTTATAATTGTAAGTATTATTTGGAAGATGTTTGTTCTGTGTGAATCTGTTGCTATTTGAATTTTTTTTTATCATTATTTTAGTCTTTAAAATAGCACAATTTGTTCATACCTTTATATTTTATCTATCTGATGACACCAGGTTGATTTAAATCAGATGTTTTGATCAGGCACTCAAATACTTTTTTATTCTAATTGAGTAATTTCTTGGATGGCTGTTTTGCTTTTTTTTTTTTTTTTTTTTTTTTAATTTATTGAGTACAAATAAGTTGAAAAAGTGCAGTGCATAATAAAAAAAGTTTTGGGGTAATTTAATAACCACGCCCTGTA
>CAEFZX010028129.1:0-69137 GCA_903066825.1 Alfaro cultratus | reverse complement strand
AACACAAAGCCCAATATCTGTGTTTTATGGATCAGATTGAGCAGATTGGTTAAAAAACACACCAATGTCCTAAAGCTTAAAGTTGCTTCATACAAGTCACAGTAATGTGAAATTATGTGAGCTGCAGCCATGGATTTGGATAAGTTATTCCTTTTGAATGTTTTAGAAAAAAATCATCTTCCCTGCAGTTACTATTATAAAAGAAATCCACAGGTATTGGCTTTCACTGATAAACACAAAGTATTATTTTAAAGTTCTGCAGTAAGCAAAAACATTTTAAATAGGAAATTTTCTCATAACTATTAAAACCGGTAAGTTTTTTATCCATAATGTTTACTAAGGTCATCAAATCAACTTCAAATCTGTATTTTTTGTGCTGATCCTGTTGCCCACTGTTATTCTCCTGTTATTCTAAGTCCTTAACACAGTGCCAGGGGTCTCTACTTAAACCAATCGTTAAATGAAATGGACCAGATTATGACATAACATATTCACAGCAGTTGCAGTGCCAATAAAGTAAAATGTACTAGCCTTATCTTCTGTGACACCTCAGAGTGACCAATGATCACCTCCAGGGTGATCAAAGAAGGCCTGCAGTTATTTGTTTACACTATTGCTATCAAAAGATGTCTATGTACAGACAAGTTATTTTCAACTAGCCCACTTATAGAAACATTGAATTTAACCCACAATATACTGAAGCATGGTGGCCCAGGCCTATCTACTACATTATCAGGGTTCATACGTTTATGAATATATCAAAATACTTTTGCAGGTCATGTTAAACTGAATGGAAAATGCTAGAATGGGTGCTTCAACCTTAAATACCCCAGCGGCATTTTGGTTCCAGACCAAGAAGATTAATGCTATGAAGTGGCCAGTCTTTTTCCTGGTCTTTAATTCAATAGGAAACTTAGGCTGGATATTTAGCATTGTAATTTGTAAAGTAAAACATTTTAAGTTAGTGAAGAAGATTTTAGCCTACATAGGTTTTTGTAACCACCTCATGTTAATTATTCTTTTGGTGTTTTGTTAAATTTGGTAATTTTTTTCATGTGTTGCTTGACGTAGAAATGCTCATAACAGCATATAGGATTTTATTTATTTTTTTTACCTTTATTATTTTAAAAACAGAACAGTGTGGGGGTAAAATGATTTGTGCAGAAACAACTATTCCCATCATGGGAGGAACATTTCACTCATAAACAATTTCATGTTTTAGCCCAGAATTTGATGTTCACATGAAGACTCAGAATCTTGGGGGGGAAAAACTGCTGTATGCTCATTTTCTGGACTCATGCTGATGGTCATTCTAGTTTTGTTTTTGTTTCCTTGGATGTGGGTGAGATTTTTAAAGCATACTGCTTTTAATGGAAAGCAGCTCTTGTGAACAGCACAGCGAGTTTGACACAAATGAGTTTCGTCTTCTTTCTCACGGGGCCGAAGCTCATTAAAGCATATTACTGTTTGTGCCAAAAAAACGAAGGACCTACTTTGGTTTCCAGCCTGTTGTTGAAGAGAATAAAATGTAACACACATGCATACGCACAAGGAAGAGAAACAGGCTCATATTAAGTGAAAGCACAGTCCTTATTCAAAGGCGTATTGTGTTAAGCAATAACTACAATTACACTAAATAACATTAAAGTACTCAGCAGCATATTTATTCAAATTTTTTGACACTACATCACCTTAATTGCTGTCAAATATCTTAATGCCAATGAGTTAAACAAATGCATGGTGTAATATAAGCATTAAGTTTGTAATAATGTCACTAAAGATAACAATTGATGGGACCAAACAGTTTTTAAGAATTTGAGATTCAATGCAAATAATTATTTGTGTTTACACATGTGCCAAAATTTAACTAGCATAATCAATAAAGTCCACTTATTGTCCGGAGCCCAGTGAACTCATCTAGTTTTCACTAGATTGGATGTCTGAACTCATTGCAACTGTGACAAAAATAAAAATCTGTGAAGCTGAAATAAGTGAGTTGTTGATAAAATTGCTTTAAAATGAATGGAAAACCAAAAAAAATGGAATTCCAATCTTAGAGTGAGATGCAGTCATTTAAAAACCAATATTAAAAAGTTTTAAGTACCTCCTTGGTGCTTCCGTAGGATTTAAGTGGAAAATAGCAGCTTTGAGCTGCTTATTGAGTGCATTGATTAACTGGTCTAGAGCAGCAAAGCACCAAAACTCCTTATTTATCTTGAAGTGGGCACACTGATGATGATCAAACAGGTGAGAGCCAACACAATGCTAAGGTGGAAAGATGAACAGCCTTAGAGAACAACTTGTTCCTTCTGATGAATCTAGGAAGGTTTTCAATAACCATTTCAAAACAATTTGTTGAAGTTCATCACACTACAGAGAGAGAGAGAGAGATTTCACGAGCAGAAAACATTTTAAACAGTTGCCAGTTTGGGAGTGATGTGACACTTTGCACACAGGTGAACTTAATTTCATTAAGCATTTGGTTGCATCGGAGTCTTATAGGGGCTTCAAAGCAAAATGATATCCACAAAAACGCATGCAGCTCAAGCTTACGTTTTATATTTTGCTTATTTTATTTATGCAAAAACTTTATTTAGCATAATAAATATTTAGCATAAATATTATATATTAATATACATCTTAAAAATATATTTTTCTCAGCATTTAGCTCAAGTTCTTGAAGAGTGAGGCACCTCTCATAACTTAAACTAGAAGAGCGGCAGCACTTTGGTCTCCTGTCCTTCCTTGTTCTCCAGTTGTAAACTGGTGTTAATTTGTGATCACAAGCTGTGAAATTTCTAACACAAGGTCAAATGAATGTTGGCTATGGCTGACAGCTACCTATTTTTCATAGCACATATTTAGCAGCTGGTGGGCTGCCTGTTGGAAAAGATCCCAAAAGTTAAGTGTTAATTGTGTGGTTAATGACGAGGTTAATAGTAGGATGAATATCACCTACTGATGTAAATTGATTCACAGCCATTTGTCAATTATAAGGTTTATTTTGTAATGCATGATGCTTCATATTGGTATGTGGTTGTTTGCTTAATCAGATTAATTAACATTATATAAGCAGGTGTTTACTTCAGTGTTAGAGCATGGTTTTAACTGTGCTCAGCTTATTCTGCTCCCCATGGTTTAAAGTGTTTGTGTACCCTTGCTGATTTTGAAATGTATTGTAATATTTACAATGTACCTCTGAGGAGTAAAATGTGAATACATGTCATTACCAAAATTTAAATCTAAGGATTATTTTTAAAAAACAAAAAACACTGTACAAGACCAGCCACGTTTGTGGACTTTTAAAAACAATGAAAACAGTTTGCTGTAGCCATACTCTGATGCAGCCATAAAGGAGGGTTAATAGTGCACGGATTTGCACCCAGCTGCTATTGTACAAACATCATTTGCATGCACATGCAGTCAGATACAGAATATTGTTTTGTGTGTTTCTGTATTTTTTTATGTGAGAGTAGAATAAACTACTCTCAACCAAATCCAATGATGGATGGTAAAAGTGATTGCCAGCATCTTAGGTAACCTTAAGAGTATAAACCACAAAGTTTGAAGCCATAAAATCTTATTTTGAAAAGCCTTGTACCATTGGTGACTGTCTGTTGTAGGTATTCTATTCATATGTTGCATAAAAATATACAGGACAAACTGCCCTTTCTTATTGCCTTTATAATTAAAAACATTTATTTTTGGGGTTTATAATAGCCAAGGTGGAGGGGCCAAAGAGTCACATGTGGTTCTACAGTGACAGGTTTCGGTTTTCGGACCCCTGAAGACGTTCTTAGCATGTGTCACCTAGTATTCAAAAAGCACTGCACTTCATTTTTTTCTAAAAAAAAAAAAAAACTCAAAAAAAACATACCTATAGACTTTTCACTCACTAAAATGTACCTAGTTCATGTGTAAAACCTAAACAGTTACAATTAGAGTTGATTGATCCAAACAGGTGTGTGTGATAAGCACATCCAGCACATACATCACACCACTTCCACATAGAGCAGTTTTTCCACTTACTTGATTCTGTAAAAGTGCTTTTCTCTACAGGTAAACATACGTTTCTGAAAAGAGACAGCTAAATGAAATGGCTATGCAAGGTTTCTCTGTATGAGGAGACATAGTAACCTGATCTGGTCTCCATTTGCACTTATGTTGTAAAAACAAAGACTTGAGACTTGATTTGTGGTCTTGGTCTCAAGTTTTATTAGCAATCTCTTCACTTATAATCAGGAGTGAAAATGAGTCGATGTGCAAGCCTGCAGCTATGACAGGTGATGCTGTTCATGTTCATATTTTCCTGTGAAAGGGTGCGCCCAATTAATCAGCTAATGATGTTTCATTAAATCTGCTTTAGCTTCATAATAATGATCACACGTGTGTTTGATTCTCTTGCACTATTCTCTTGCTCTCGGATTATCAAAAGCACTTCTTGTTGTCTTCATTAGACATTGAGATTCTGTCTCATTCTCCCTCCAGACAGCATCCAACTTTATTATGTTGTAATTCAGAAATCTTAAAGCTTGACATGGATTTGGTAAAAATGGTTTTTAAGCAGCTGTGCCTTTAAGGTTTTGTTTTGACGTAAGTTTCCTTAGGGGAAAAAAGCACACTTATCAAGTCTGATCCTAGTTAAGCTACTGCTCTCTCCTGTGTGCTTCAGAGCTTCAAGCTTGCAAAATACCTGTTTCTATAGAAGCATTCCTATTTGCTGTTTCTAAGTTAATAAATGCATTTTATTAAAAGCATATTTTCCCTCCTCATTTCTATTTAACCAGTAAGTGTTTTTTTCATATGCGGTTTTTGCAATTTTTATTAGTTTGTGCTAAGTAAACATTACAGCTATATTGCATTGAATATTTGTATCTCATAGTGTTTACTTTATAGCCCTTCTGACAACCAGATGATGTCTCATTGTGTTCTGTTATGCAAACTGTAAAATACGAAACATGAAGTTCTTTCTTTTTTACGTATGTAATGGATGACAAGGACATTTGGTAACCTCCATCCATGTAAAAGTAAATGGGCTGGACATAAATGCAACTGAAAAATGTTCTCCAGCCAACATTAAAAATGGGGCTGCTCATGTTTACAGAGGTAAACATGTTAGCTTGCAAGAACAGAAGGGTATTAGAGAAAGCTGAAAACATTCATTACAAGTGGGTCAGTGGTAGATTATTTATTTAGGTGCCAAACTAATGTCTGCACTCCTTCATCTTGTTTTTGTTTTTTTCTTTTTTCTGCAGGGGGGAGCCATCCAGAATATTGAGTCTCAGCGTTGTCTGGAGCTGGTGGAGAGTAAGCAGTCAGCGTTTACCTTTCAGCTGGCCATTCAAGACTGCACTGATCAGAAATGGACCATCACAAACATTTTGACTGTCCTACCGCAGTGAACTCTGTCAGGATGGAGTTATGACACACATAAAGAAACTATTAGAGTCCAAACAGAGGGGGACTTTTCCTAAAAAAAAAAACTAAAAAAATTAACTCTGTATGAGTTTTTATCCAGAAACTGGACAAGAATACACATGCTTCAATCATGACCGGACCATCAGTAACTTAACCTTTTTCTACCAATGAAATGAGCAAGGAGACACTCACAGATGGAGCAGATGCTGTCAAAGCTATTAAGCCTGCCATTAAAATGAGATATATTATGGTTTGTTCTTCAAGGGGAAAGGCTCATGAAACCATGGAATCAGTCTGTTTATTGCAGGAGTGGGCTTGCTTTGTTATTTTGGGTCCCTGTCAGTTTGAGACGGTGCCTGAAACCCCATCTGTCTCTTTGCAGAATCAACAAGACAAGGTGTATGACCATAATTCCAAAATGTCTGAGTGTATAGATAGTTGGGGGACTGAGCAGAAAACCTGCTAGAATGCAAAGCAGCTGATGTTTTTGCACAAATCAAACATGGAAGGCAGTCATTAGTTGTTATCGTCCTGTTTGACGTACGATTGAAGACATCAAAGAAGCTCTAAAGTCTGTCTGTATCACAAAAACCAGACAAAGTGTAATGCTGAGCAACGACAGAGTGATTTAAACTCACAGCATGATAGAAACTCTGCCCCTTCAGAAGTTTTGTAGTGCGTTTGAAAACTAGATGGGTACCCAGGTGTTCATGGTACCTGCAGGGACCGCACACGTGTGGTCAGAGACAAGGACTTTAAGATTTGATGCAACTTTATGAAACATCTGGGTAACCTTGTCGTGATAATGAAGACCAACTCAATTGGAAACTGGGCAGCAAAGACCTGAATTCATAAGGATTTCAGAAAAACTAAAATTTTTATTAAGGACTGAACTTTCTTTCAAAACTGGCCATAGCCAAGAAAGAAGTTACACTTAAAAATGAAACAAACTTTTTATTTTGCAGCACTTTCATCACTTATTGGCACCCCGGGTAAAATGTCAGATTAACTCATTTTTATCTCAGTAATATAATTTCAGAGTGAACTTTATTTCTGACATACAACTCCTTCATTGCAGAATAATTATGCAGCTGAATGACCAAATGAAAACCCATTTTCAGATTCATAGTATCGACCTGCTGATTTTTCTTTAGCAACATTCCTTTGGAAGAGAAACATATTCCCCACTTCATGGAGCCCACCCATGAACAGTAACTGAACAGTTGCTTTTCCATATTTTCATTCCATATTTTTTATTTTTTTTTTGCTTTATGGCAAACCCACCACAATAAGTTGTCCCAGTAGTTGTCAGCCAGCGGCACATGTTGAAGTCCAGCCATCCATCCATCCATCCATTTTCTGTTCACCCTTGTCCCTAATGGGGTCGGGAGGTGCTGGTGCCTCTCCAGCCACGTTCCGGGCGAGAGGCGGGGTCACCCTGGACAGGTCGCCAGCCTGTCGCAGGGCAACACAGAAACAGACAGAACAAACAACCATACACACACACACTCACACCTAGGGAGAATTTAGAGAGACCAATTTACGTAACGGTCATGTGTTTGGACTGTGGGAGGAAGCCGGAGTACCCTGAGAGAACATGTTGAAGTCATAGAGTAAAAATGCTTTTCCCTGACATGAGTTCCAATAAATGGATTGGCATATAGATGACATTTAATAATTTTCATTTTCAAGAGTAGCTAAAAGAAAGAAAATACCCATTTGTCATTTCTTCTCCTGTGACAAAGTAAAACTTCCCTGATCTGTTAGAATAACAAATTTTAGGTTGCAAAATTCAGATTCTTTTCATTATATATATATATTTCACACGGCTAATTTATGTAAAAACACTATATTTAGGCCATTTTTTTTTCTTTTTTTTTTTTTGAGGGAAAGTTGAAGCCGAATTTACATTTAATTTGTAGTTGGTCAAACTCAGAATTCTGAAACCAATTTAGAAATAAATTGAACATAGTCTCTTTAAACCTTCAGGTTTTCAATCATAAAACTTTAAGAACCATATTAGCATACACAAAATAGTAAAGAAGTGAAAACGGTAAAAATCGACTAAACAAGACTTTAAAAACTAAATGATTCAATAAGCAAGATTCTTTAAAAAAGTCTCTTTTTCTATTAAAATCTTATTGTGCAACATGATATTTTAAAAAATCAAAATAACAGTAAATTATTTTCTAAGAATTTAATGCCAGGCCGCCTGCTTTTGTAGCATCTTTGGCCGTATGATAACTGTCTGTATCCATTAACAACTAAAAGATCTGCAGCAGAAAACTTCCTCTACAGGTTTTTATTTCCTGTAGATGTAAAAACTGTAGATGTAAAAACTTTGTAAGGTCCTCAGGTGCAGGAGTGTTAATTATTTTCAGGAAAGTGTGAACCCAAATGAGGACTTCAGACTAGTTGTGAAGTGGATTCTCGACTTGGCTCTCCTACAGACATCAGTTTTCACTGACATGTTTCTTTGATCATAGTCAAAATGCTCTGAGCCTCTGAAGCTCAAGTGTTGCCTGAAAATTACAGCAGAAATTTGGATATTTTCTAGCCTGCACTTTGGTTCGACTGATGACAGACTTTGGTTAAGAGGAACTCTGCATCCTGCTGACTTAAATTAAAAAAAGCTAGTGATTAACACACATGACTTCAGAAACTGGAAAGATGCAAAGATGTGAGCTGATTTTTGGTACATTTCTTTTTTTTAATTATCCTCTAATTCAGTCAGTTACGTCTCTACAGCCGAGTGTCCAACATCAATAGACTTCACAGATAAAACGAATTTGGAACAGAACATGTTGCCTTATCTCTCAGCCAGCTTAAAAAACCTCTGTGAAATCACAACTTTTACACCCACCCTCTCAACAGTTCATGGAAGATTTTGCAGACTTGTTTGAAAGGTTAAGAATGTAGCTTTTATTAGAAATCGTAAATGTACGAGTCCCTTTCTATCTGCAAATATCATCCTCTTAAGACCTTTAACCCTCCTGTTATGTTTGTTTCTGAGGTACAGCAATAATGTTTGCGGGTCAGTTTGACCCGGGGAGTGTTTAATCATGCAATAGTGTCAAAAACCAAAAGAATTCCTGCAAAACATTTTTTCATCTGATTATTAACTCCAGTACCAACCATTTCAATCAATCTTTGTGCAATGATGTTTTTTAATTTCTCAGAAATTAATATGGGACATTTGGGTGCAGTGACTACAGGGACTTTGGAGAGGATTTAAAAGCAAAAAATGGAATAGCTATGGAGGGTATGAATGAAATATTTATAATTTTAGTTTCCTAAATTGCAGACACTTTTTTGCTCCAGGAAACAAGGCATGAAAAATTATCGATAGACTACTTGATACAAAGGATGGCATAGGAAGCAAATAGCTGATTGAGTAAGGATGCACTAAGCTGAGTGTTGCTTGCTGACGGAGGCCTGGCAGCACAGCTGTTTGGTTTAAAGCTGGCTTTTGATAAACAACCGCACCACTGAATGTAGCTTCCTGCTAACATTCATCCCTTAGATCAGTGTTTCCCAACCCTGGTCCTCAAGGCTCACTGCTCTGCATGTTTTAGGTATTTCCTTGCTTCAGTCCAGCTGATTTCAATTGATGCCTGATTAACAGGCGTTTGTTGAACTGCAATCAGTTGAATCAGGCACATTAAAGCAGGGACACCTCTAAAACATGTAGGACAGTATGGCTTGAGGACCAAGTTTGGGAAACACTGCCTTAGATATCACAATCGGTTATTTACAGCTGCAAGGGACACATAGGCTTCAAATTGGAGACCGCTGTGTTTTTGTTTTTGACCATCTCAATGCTAATATCTCTGATTTCAACTGGACAGATTAATAATTAGGCAGTTACTATTTGCCTTAACTTTTGTATGGTCTAGTTTTAAGCTTGACTTTTTTTGGTATCTTTAATTGCACCCCCTCCAGTAAGTGACTACTCCAGTTAGACACAAAGGGAAGACTTCTACTACAATCAGCTACAATAAGCCCTTGCCTTCTGTTCTTCCATGTAACACATTGTCACTCAATATATGGTTGTGCAGATTCTGTTGAACAAGAACCCCCAGAGGTTCTCACTTTGCCAGGGAAATCCATTTTAATTTGAGATTTTAAATTATGTATCTGCTTTACAAAACAGTGGAAAGATCCATTGTGTTTTATTTATATTAGTGCCGTCAAGATTTGTTGGCCTTTTTGTGCCAATATTTGATTAGCTATTCTTTTTAAAGTGGCAGAATATCTGCATTTGCAAGAAAGACAATTAGATTCGATATTCGTGGCTGTGGTGGTGGTGAAAGTTAAACAATCTAGATAAATAGGAAATAAACAAAGATGTGTCGGCAATCAATTTGTTCACCATAAAATCTAATTTCAATGTCAAAAAAGTAGCTTCTAATCATTGTAAGCATTTTTACTGTTGCTCAAACACTAAATCAAAAATGTTCTCAGTCATTTAGCTTTGGCACTATGATAAATGACTGTGTTTGGCTGCTAATTAACTTTTGTAAATCTGTGTAGGAGTAAATCTGCAATCTGTTAGTGGATGAATTATCCATTCACTACTTGCCTCTGTCCAGTAATGAGACTGCAGCAGCTCAGACCAGTGAGCCTCTCAGTTTTCCATCTCAACATGTCGCAGAAAAGAACTAGAGGTTAGGTCAGACATGAAAGAGACACATTAAGCAGATAACACGTTAAAGAACCAAGAGTAGCTTCTTTGTTCCTCATTTTCAGGTACTATGGGCGCAGGACATCGTTACTGAAATGTGTTGAATGATTCCGCAGAGAAAGATAAGTTGATATTATAACAAATGCAGTTAAGGCCAGGAGTTTTCAGACACATTTCACGGGCACTCATGTCACATTTGGGTCTTTTAATGATGCATTTCAATTCGCATTTCAATTGCTCTTTTTTTATATATTCTACTTTTGTGCAGATTTTTTCTTCTCTGTACATTGTTAACATTGTATATTTAGGCTCAAATACAGTGCCGTGAAAAGGCATCGGTCTCTTTTGTAACTTTCATACACTTTAATATTTAAATTTTTGATTTAATCACCCTTAGCAAAATGAACCTTTACAACATGTATTTTGTCACCATTACTTATGACTATTACCTCATATTTCTGCCTAAATGTTCACTACTCTTCTCAGAAAAATTATATCCTTCATTCCAAAAAAATGCACCTCAGAATTTTAGCTCACAAATCTTTTCTATGTTACTTGTGGTCAAAGAAAATATCAAACAATATCCTCATCTAGGTGACCTACTGCATAATAACACAAGAGCATTTTTAGTCCTATCTTTTTTCTTTATTGTCAAAATGCTTTAAAAAGCAGAATTCTTTGGAAGAACCAAAACACTAACACAGATAAATTAATATTTAAAGAAGGATTTATTAGCATGTTAATCTTTATTTTTCTTCTGTACAAGAGGGAGGCTGAATTATGTCCATAAAACAACTCTGCCATCATGTCTTGGTTTTTTGTATAAGTAAAGGCATCTTTTGTTTTGTTTTTTGTTTGGATGTTTTGTTTTTTATTATTATTATTTTTGCTCAATGGGCATTTGCTGCTTATAAAATCTGTTATCTCTTTTTGCTGGTCTAAGAAATTAGGCACTCCCATAAAAGATCTGCAATCAACCTCTCAATTATTTAAGAATCCAGACTTCAACAACCTGTGTGAATAATTCATCTTAAAAGCTGGATGAGTTTTAATTATTTAAGCCAGTTGTGTATTGAAAACTTTTCATTGTCAATCATTAGTCAGATGGTGGAGGGAAAAGGTTTTGCACCTTGTTGAAGACTGGACCTCGACTGCGTCTGTTGGCTACTGTGTAGCATCTCTTACCAAATCTTTTGTTGACCCTCAATTTCTTTTTTTTCTTTTTTTTCTTTTTTTTTTTTTTGTGACTCAGGTTTGTAGATCCTGAATTTTTGGAAGTATCTCAATTTTTGGGAAGCTTTTACAATGTCAAGTCATGAAAATTCTCCAAGCTATTTTATTAGTGTATTTAAACTAAATATTTATAAGTACCAATAATAAAAATGGATGATGTCAACACTTCTTCAGTTTGATTTTTTTCCACCATATATTTTTTTTTTATATATATGAATATCCAGGCAGTGTACCTGCTCATTTTAAGAGCCAAAACAGAAGTTTCTCTCATAAAAACATGTTTTCCCTCAAGTTGTTGATTCATTAGACAGACCTGGTAAGACTATCTTTATAACTAATATTATATGGAGTATGAGAATACTCTAGAAAAGCTTCCAATTTTTTTGTCGCATTATGTGTAAGGCTGCAGGATATTAGCATTTTTTCAAGAAATTACTGACGTCTGTGGTCATGAAATCTCTTGAGCTTCTAATGCTGGAGCATTTGAAGAACATCACAGACCCCCTGCTTTACCCCATGCTGGGCCCCCTGCAATTTGCTCACCAGGCAAAAAAGTCAACAGATGATGCAGTCAACCTGGGGCTATGCTTCAGGCTGCACCACCTCGGCCACCCAGGGTTCGTACACTGAGATCCTGTTTGTGGACTTCAGCTCAGCTTTCAACACCATCAAGCCAGACAACCTCCACCAGCATCTGAGGCAAATTCTTTATTGACTACATTATAGGGTTTTTTTTTTAACCCTGAAGATGACAGCAGCCAAAGTTTTAGTGGACAATCTGCTTTTTGTGATGATGTCAAAGCTTGGGGTTTAAAACTCTGACATCAAAGCAGGCTAAATAAAACTTCCTTAGGGCAGTTTGTCCTCTGTAGTGCAGATGTGCCAGGGGCAGAAGAAGTGTGAGCCTCTTCAGTCTTGTATCCTGTGAGGACGCTCTAATTATCACCCTCGTGAAGCATCCTACTCTCTCGTTAGGGTGCTGAAAAGCTGGCTGGACTCGCTCAGTCTCTCACTCTGTCATTATTATTTTTTTCTCTCCCTCCTTGCTCCTCTCACTCTTCCTCGCTCTTTCTCTCTTTAATTCCCCTTTTCTCCTGCTGCCATCCCCTCTGTTTTAATAGGTACCATTATGGAGAATATGCATCTTCGCTAAAGAGAAACACATCCTTTCACACACTGGCCTCTTGAAGAGCTACAGTAATCCTCAGCAATCAAAACATCCTCTCCATAAACAGCAAAGCATCCCCTTGGATAATTTGTCATAAAATCAGAATCTCTGTGCTCGTATTGTTTGAGGGAGTTACCCTGAACACCTCATAAACAAGCCTGAGACCTTCTAACATCAAAGGCGTTGTAACCCAGCACTTTCAATGAGCCATGAGTGTGTGCACAGTGATCATCACGCACAGATTGGTAGCACTAAAGGCTGGCTGAGTGATTAAAGCTGGTGCAAGAGTCTGAGGCCTTGAAGCGAGCGTTAACAACGCGGCGCCAACCTTCGCTCTCGCCTCATTGGCTCAGGCTTCTGCTGAGTAACCACTGCGACTTAATTGAAGGGTACACTTCGTTAACGGCGTTGCCAGGTGACCAAGAGGGGCTTAATTGAAGGCCAACGCTCTATTGGATCTGTGCCATTCCATCAATCAGGTGCATTAGCAGGAGCCAGGCTCTTTGTCTTCGCTGGCAGGGGAATGTGCTGACTACGAGAGGGAGGAAGGAGGAGCAGAGAGAGAGAAACGTGGAGCAGAAGAGGAGATGAGAGGAGGGTCCATGGGAGTATGAAAGTCCTCGGAGAACTGATTATCAGATTGAACCGCAAATGCCACATCAGCAAAATTGTTAAACGGGAGGGGAAAAAAATGAAAGACCTAATCTTCTTTTTGGGTAAAATCTTTGCTGAGCAGAGAAAAGATCAGAAGCTGAAAGGAATGACAGAAATTCTTTGGCTCTGTTCAACTTAAAGCAGAAAGTCTGTTTTTCTGCAAAGCCAACAGAACTTACATTAGAAACATGTTATCTTCTACAAAGCAGTATCAGAGTTTTCTTTCCTATTTTATTAATAACCAAGACAAATTCCTCCCAACAAGTTTCCACAAATACATGCCTCTGATGAGATCAAACAAACCGATGTATCAGAGATCTTTTAAATTTTTTTATTTATCTTCTTCTTCATTCATGTTTATATTTAAACTCAATGAATACAAGCTAAACTCAGTTAACTTGTATTCTGTGACTTCTAAAATGAGTGATGGCCAATCTAAACTTCAACTTTCTTCTCTTTTATAGTTAATTTGGTGATAGCCATTGTCCATTTGGAAAACCTAAATGTATCCAAGCTTTAACTTTTGGCTGATATTGTAAGATGTTTCCACACAACATTTTTCCCCCATCATGTTTCTTCCCCATGATTTTGAAATGCACCACTCCTTTCTGCAGCAAAACACCCACACAACATGATGCGTTCTTCACATTTGGGATGGTATTCCTCGGCTTACAAGCTTCACCCTTTTTCTTCTTAAAACAATAATGCCCACTGTGTGCCAACATTTCAATTTTAGCTTCATCAGATGATAGGAAGTGCCTTTAAAAGTTAAGATGTTTGAATGTAGTGCCTTAATATAAATCCACAGGTGTGCTTCCAATTTCCTCAGCTGTCATGGACAGAAACTTGTAAGGCTATGACTTTATTAGGCTTTCAATAAATTGCCTTAAGCAGTGTTGCTCAATTCTAGTCATTTTAGATGTGTCTCTGCACTCCTGATTCAAATGATTGCATTATCTCCTCTGCATGCTATCAAGTGCTGCAGATGCCTGTTAATCACCCACTTAAAAAGTCAAGTATTTAGCAGAAGGGATACACCTAAAACATGTAGGGTGGGGATCCCTGAGGACCAGAATTGAGAAATATTGGCTTAAAGGCCCAATAATCTTCTGAATTCAAAAAAGAAAGAAGAGAAAATTTAAATAAAGCATTCTGTCACTCAATACCCTGACATGTAGCGTCTAGAAATATGTGGGTATTACCTTACTGACATGAAACAAGAAAAGTATTGTCTGATTTCTAGGTTACACCAGCTGGAAGGAGTAAGAAATCCCATTTTTTTAGCATTCAGTCCTCCTAGGCAGTATCTGTGTCAAAGTGCTGGAAAATTATGCAACAACTGCAGATCATGAGTACAGAAAATGTCTTTTTTTTCATTTTGTGAGGTGAATTTGCAGACAGAAAAGTTTAAACATCAATCTAAGCCATGTACATCACCGTTTGCTTCAGACTTAGTAGAGGTTTATTTTCTTCTTCTTCATTGTACTTTTTAAAAATTTTTGAAAGCCTGCTGTTGAAAGCCCATCTCTGTTTTTGTGTCGGTATAAATTCTTTTGAAGAAAAAAATTCCAGGTAGCATCGTAAAAATTACACCTGATTAAGAGTAATATGGGCTCCTGTGGACCATTTGATGATGTTAATTTTCAAGGCTGCAAGGACAAAACATTGGCTCCTGTGCAAACAACAAGCTGAGATAACAAAATTTGAAAATAAATATATTTTATTATGATGGAAAGTCTTGAGAGACATAATTTACCACCATCAAACACAGTATTTAGGTCAGGGTTAATTAAACTAATGAGTGCAACTCATCAGGAAGCAGAGGGAGCTCCTATACAGGTTTCCAGCCTGAATAGATTCAACCTGACATCATGGAGCATGCAGGATTCTGTCTGTTTACTGTGACAGCTTTCAAACTGGGGACAAAAATAATAAAATAAAAAGATTTGTATGAACCCCACCATTCTGTAAAAAGCACTGCCAAGGACACATTCAACTCTGAAGAACTTTTCTGCACAGCGTACCTGAGGAAGAAGCTGTCACAGACAACTCTAATGCAACTGTGAGAGACCCCTAAAAGGTCAGCAGCGCGCAGCTTGATGAAGGATGTCAGAAGACTCCCTGCAGGTTGGAAGATGTCTGACACTCTGCTCTGTCTGCTGTGCTTCCTTCCATACACCTCTCTGCCTCCCACACAGACATACAACCACAATACAGCGAGCGTTGTGTAACTGTGTCTGGTTACCTAATGACTGTCAGAAGCATCTAACAAATAAACATTCTTTCGAATCAAAACACAGGGCCTCATGCATATAGCCCTGAAGGTGCGATGCAAAGTACCGCATCTCGTAAAGTGGAGTTATTTGTGCAGACAACTGAGAAGTTATGAGAAGTTCTTCTCTGGGCCAGAAATCTCTTAAGTTATTAGTGTTTAACAGCGTGGGAGAGACTCTCCGCTGCCAGATCCAAACTGCTTCTTGCTGAGGGGGCTGCTCTGTCACCCCAGAGGTATAACGCCAGTGTTTTTATTCTTTGTTGCACTCCAAGGTTGTACTTTTCAAAACTGTATTTCAGCTTATAACGTTATGAAGAATTTGACAACCAGTGCATTTACTGGATTTTGCTGTGAGTTGCTGACTCCAGCATGTGATCAGCACAACAAAATATACTTTATAAAATACGACCCGACAGAAAAAGAAAAATCTCTAGCCAACATAAAAAACAACTGACGGACAACAAAGTAGAAACAGCTGAAAAACGGCAATGAAACTCAACAACAATCACTATTGTTTACAAAATCGCAAAACATTTACTCATAAAGAGCATGCAATTCAGCTCAAAGTTATTGACACTCCTGGTAAATTAAGCCATACTTTTTTCATGTCAATGTTTGTAACTTTCCCCACCAGTGTCGGTCTATGAAATTTTGTTTTTTCACTTCTTTTCAGTTCCAAACATTCTCATAGATAAATGTTTTGTTTCTGCAATTTAAATCGGACCTACTGCTCGTTTCAGCATAAAACAACTCCTACAGGTTCAAGGGGAAAATCAGCATAGCGTCGACAAGTACCAGATCGGTAAGCAAATTTTTTTTTCTTGAAATTGAATATTTATACCAGTTGCTTGCTGTAAAGATGTATGTCTGCATTTCATTAGCTAACTGTGAAAATTCCCAAACATAACACAGTTTCACATAAAGACCAGAAAACATAAGAAGCATCTCTGGTCCCAGGTTTGTGCTGATTTTTTTTTTCTCTCATTTCAGATACAGTTCATCCTCTACAGAGATTTTCTAGACTGCAGTGATATTGATCAACGCCACTTTAAAAGATTAGAAGAAAGTCTTGCTCCTTGGAAGTAGAATATGAAGATCTGAGGAGTGATTTCAAAACTTTTGCTCCACATAGACTCTCTTTAACCTCACAAACTCAGTAATATTCCTCCAATTCTGGGATCAATACAGTTTATCTTATCTGATCTTATCTTATCCAGTTATATTTTCTCTTCATGTGAACAACTGGGGATTAAACACTCCTTATAAACAACTGAAGTTTAAAACCCAGATCATCACTGTGTAGCTGACTCCAGTCTGATGCTGTTTGCTTTTAAACAGAATGCTTATTCAGAATCATATTTCTTGCATTTTCTGTTTTCATTATAGATAACTATTTGTAACATAACCTGGTAATAACTATTGTTCTGCTACACCTGGACTGTGAATATGCATTTAAACCTATTCACATTATGGCTACCAGTCATCCTCTACACAAAATCCAGACTTAAAGGAAGAGCAACAAGAGCAAAGCCATTGCTGAAGGAAAACCATAAGCAATCCTGCAAGCCATCAAGAGGATAAGGCAAACATATCGAGGAAGTTGTTCTAGTCAGATGAGAGCAAACCAGAACTGTCTGGCCTCCTGCAAACAAGAGGCCAATCAATGACTATGCAATGCTCATGCAAGACCATGCAATGGTCATTTGCATGGTCACTATGCAAAAGGCCATGTGACATAAAACTAACACACACTGACTACACCATCCATAATGATAGCATCATGCTACTCAGTCTGACTGAGCTCTAGTGATTTTGCAAAGATCAATGGACAAGGGTTTGAGTCTTTGGATGTGCCAAACTGGTAGAGACACACCCATAATTTATGATCCAATTTGTCTTACTTCTGAAATCTTCAACAAATTCATAGATGTTTTAAAAAATGTTTTATGTTTTCATACTAAATTTCTTCATCCAATTGTAAAATCCCTTGTTGGATAATAGAAACTCTAAAGATTTATGTAGCTTCAGTAGCTAAAATTAAAAGAAAGTGAAGTATTACATGATTGATTATATGATTATTTATTTAGCAGACTCATGGTCCACAGAGGAAACATTGCTTTCAGAATTATATTTATTTATTTTATTTTTTTTTACTGTTTTGTTTATTGAAAAGGGAAATTCTGGCTTATTTATACCAGGAGTCATATTGAATGTGTTTAGTGTTATCTGTACCACAGTGTTCCACAGATGTGTCAAAGAGGAAGGATATCTCAAGAGTAAACAGGTCGCCACCCAAAAAAAGATAGAGTAAAAGTGTACAGCTCTTCAACAGCATTTTCAAGACATCCCATGGTGACTGGAAGAAGAAAAAAGAGTGTATTAGCAGGTCTGTCATGTAACAAGTGGCAGGTTATATTACAGCTGGAGGCAGTTTTAAAACAAGTTGGAGCCTTTCCAGGAAAGTCTCAGAGCAATATCTTCAGTCGTATGGCTTGGAAAACGCATTCTGCTGTTGCTGCTGCTCTGGCAGCAGAGTTACTGACAATATTTAATACTGTATAGATTTTACCTGCTGGGAAATCATTTCACAAGGTCTGTAGGGCTTCAATAAAACTAAAATACAAATGTCAGCTGTTGTAAAAGTCCACAAACTTTGTTCTACAAGTTTCTTCCAAACAACAGATGTGACTCGTGTAAATTTTCATTCTAATAAAAAAATATTTAATTATGAGTTGTGAGTTGCAGATATTTCATAAAAAATTACATTTATTAATAAAAAAAAAAGGGAACTGTCATTAAATGTCATTTGTGTAATTCAAATGCTTTTAAAATAATCATGGCCCAACTCTAGACAATTGTTTTACAGAGAAAATGGGTTGAAATAGGTCAAATGAAAGAGAAACACTGCCATCACGTGGTAAAATGTAAAAACGATAAATACTAAAATTAAAGACTAACATAACTAATTGTGTAGTCATTTGTAACGTTGTAAATTAAATTGCACACATACAATTATACAGCAGTAGTTATTTAGTCACATTTATTGTGTTTTAATTAGAACAGTCTTTCAGCGGAACCTTTTAGAGCAGTTTATATGTTGCTAGTCGGACAGTTAGACTGAAACCAACGCTACTAGCTGGAGAGGAGCCTGCTCAGCGTAGTGTTTTTGTCATGTTGAAGAATGTTCTGAACAGGTTGGTGACAGAATCGGGTCGTGTTCACCGTCATGCGAGTCGCGCTTCGTCCATACAGACGCTGACAGCCTGCCGTGTGTCGGTGAGGAGCTTCGCCGAGGTGAAGGACGAGGTGCAGCTTCCTTTCGACTCCTCCCTGCTGGAAGTTCTGGTCTGTCCGCTGTCCAAGAAGCCACTGAGGTAAACAGGTGGCTGGGTTTCTCTCTGAAGGGCGTCAGGGGCAGAAAATGTGCATTTGAGATTAAAACAGTGAGACTAATTAAACAGGACGGCGCTGACGTTTAAAGGACTATTCCTCTGCTTTTAACGGCCCTGCACAAGCTATAATCTTAGTCCCCAATCTAAACTGCTAACCTGAATATGACTATAGATAAAACTATTTAATTATTCATTTTATCTTGGAACCACCTCAGTCAGAGGTAATCTGTAAACTGCCCCCCCCCAAAAAATAACCTTAACAACCTTTTGGTATTTCTTTTTCTTTTTCGCACAGGTGTGCTACTTAGTAATGCTACTTAGACATGTCAAAAATTTTATTATACACTAAGGACAGGTTATAGATAATCTAGGTTTTTAATTTATTAACCTGTACTAAAGATATATCTCAAAAAAGAGCCAAGGTTTCTGGGGTTTTTTTTTTCTCACAATCCTGAATAGAAAACTTAAACAACTTGTTATATGCTAATTTTCCGGTATGCAGTAATAGTGACTTGTGTATTTAGTTTGTGAAAATTCAATGATGCTATAGCTCATCTGGCTTCTCACCAATTAGCTTTCAAGCTAAAAAAAAAATAAATAAATTGAATTTGCCTTTTTATAATCTGAACCCAAACTGCTACAATATAAAATGCCAAAACGCTAGAACATCTAGATCCCATGTCTCACTGCATAAGTTTGCAAGCATACAAGTTATTGTTTTCTGAAGTCATTCTGTAGTATTCTGTTTACACCAGGAAATAAGCAAATTGATAAGGAAATAAAATTAAAGGATTATTTTAGAATGCATTCATAAAAAGCTTCTCGCTTGTGTATACTAGCACGAGGACATGGCAGAATAACACGTCTTCTCTATCTCCAGGTACGATGCCAACACCAATGAGCTGATCAACGAGGAGCTCGGCATTGCTTATCCCATCGTTGATGGCATTCCAAACATGATCCCGCAGGAGGCCAGGCTGATACAGAAAGACACTCAAACTCCAAGCACACCTGCAGAGTAGAATATCTTTGTTGGACTGAACTCTAACTAATATACATCTATCCTCTGACTTAGTGATTTTAATCGAGCAGTGGATTATTGTTGAACTGCCAGAATGTTCTCCCTGTCCATGATGGTGGGACTGGTTCCCATTGTGTCTCTGTGTGGTTTGTTCTTCTCTGCCGCTGTGGACGAGAACTTCCCTCAGGGCTGCACCAGCAGCAACAGTCTGTGTTTCTACAGCCTGCTGCTGCCGGTCACCATCCCAGTCTATGTCTTCTTCCACCTTTGGAGCTGGATGGGGATCAAGCTCTTCAGGCACAACTAGACTATTCTCCTTAAATGTTCTCATCCAGAAAAATGTAAATATTTTCTGATGTAACTTGGGATTTTTCAGTTCCTTGAGTTCATGCTTGATACATATTTTTCAAACAACAATGCAGAGCTGTTAGAAATATGCCAGCATGGAGGTATTCTGGTGTATTTTTTTAACTGCAGGTAGAAATATGCAGTTACAAAAACACAGCACTAGTCTCACTGCAAATGTCAAACAAACGTCTGTGTATACAACCTGAACCTTGTTTCTATAGATTAAACAAATAAATCTCAGTGCTGAATCCTTTTGAGAAATTTGTAGCCTGTTTTTATAGTGAAAGGCAGTGAACCCCACTATCTTTTTAATAAATTAACTTTAATAGATAAAAGACCATTTTCTTGCATAACAAAACCACAAACTACAGTTGGATGTAAGTTTTGTCAAATATAAAAATTGATGTTAGAGAATTTTTCAAACTTCAAAGCTTGTAACAAAATAACTAGAAAATGTAACATTGACAGAATGAACTAGAAATTCATACAAAGTTTATGGTTGGAACTGGAAAAGGCAACTGATTTTTAACCGCTTAGTGTGAATTAAAACAATAGTACCCGCTAAATTGTTATTACTGACAATAATGGCTCTTAAACTCATGTCACAAGCATGCTTAGGGAAATCCAGATGGTCGAAGCCCTCTAGCTACAAAAACGAGATGAGCTCAAAATTATTCATTTTCTTCCTGAACGGAACTTCTTGGAATCAACGTCTCTTCCCTGAGAGAGTTTCATCAGCGGCGAATATGGACGAGGCGACTGCCCCTCTCCCTTCGTCTTGAAGAAGAAGGGTTTGTTGAGTCTCAGCTGAACCACTCCGACCTGAAGTTTGAGAAAAAGAAAAAGATCAGCAGTGGCACAACCATCACGGACTCTGTTTTTGTGTAAACATAATAGTAAGATATCTAATCGTGAAAAACAGTACGAAAGCGTAGAAACTGCTCAGAGTATTTTCCAAATGACAGATTTTTCCCTGCATCCTTAAAGGGGAAAGACAAATTCTATAAATTGTGCCTTGAACATTTATCTACAGTCAATTAAAAAATATTGAAATATCGCTCAAGTTTGATTGTGAATGAGATATTTTTTGCTAGTCTAGTAAAACAAAACTCTTCCTAAATAAAAACTCAGAAACAAAAGGTAGCGATATATTTATCTAAAGGTGCATCTTGATGAACTAGAATATCATTGAAACATTTTTCCAGTAGAATAACATTAACTTACTAAATCCAATTTGAATTTAACAAGTGTTTGTGATCAAGCAACCAATTGGGTCAAGGTTTCTACCATCTACCTTGAAACTATGACAAGAAGTTTGTTTGGAGCAGCCAATGTGAACCTTTTCAACCTCATCGATCACACATAATGTTGTTAGTGGTATTGGTGTAAAAAACAACATTGATGCTCCTTGGATGTTTCTTCCACTTCCCATTGAATGGGTGTCCCAAGAGTACAATGATCCCAAACTCAGATCAAAGCTGGTTTCAATTGACTTCACCAATCAAATACTGAGCCCAGAATTATAGCAAAAGGTTAATTTGATATATTTGGCTCTGTATGTAAAATGTGACCTTGTCTGGATTCAAAAAATAAATAAATTCAAGCTTATGAAAGTGGTGCTTGTTTTTAAAGTAAAAGTTGGGTGATTATTCAATGCTGAAAAATAAATAGCTCAAATAAATTATGAGAAGCCCCAAGTTAGATTCAAGGCTCCTAAGATGAATCTGTTTAAATTGTTCACCAAAACTGTACACCGTTAACATTAGTAGGTAGCACACAAATCAATTATTTTCAAACGCATTTGTAGTGTCATATAAGATAAACTAAAATTTCAACTAAAGTATAAAG
The DNA here is from genome assembly GCA_903066825.1 of Alfaro cultratus. Lineage (NCBI taxonomy): Eukaryota > Metazoa > Chordata > Actinopteri > Cyprinodontiformes > Poeciliidae > Alfaro > Alfaro cultratus. Next base: position 47,096 of record CAEFZX010028129.1, on the reverse strand, counting down.
AATTTAGTTTTTACAGCCATCCAGTGTATTAGTTTGCACAAATTTGATTTATTTATTTTTTTTAACTGTAACACAAAATACAAGACCAGATCCAATGTTCTATAGACTTTATAAATTCCATCCATCCATCTAGTGTTCACCCTTGTCCCTAATGGGGTCGGGAGGTGCTGGTGCCTCTCCAGCTACGTTCCGGGCGAGAGGCGGGGTCACCCTGGACAGGTCACCAGTCTGTCGCAGGGCAACACAGAAACAGACAGAACAAACAACCATACACACACACTCACACACAGAATTTAGAGAGACCAATTTACCTAACAGTCATGTTTTTGGACTGTAGGAGGAAGCCGGAGTACCAGGAGAGAACCGACGCATGCACATGGAGAACATGCAAACTCTGTGCAGAAAGACCCCGGACCGGGAATCGAACCCAGGACCTTCTTGCTGCAAGGCAACAGTGCTACCAACTGCGCCACTGTGCAGCCCACTTTATAAATTATGTGCTTATTTTCAAAGATATTATTGTAAATGCCTGAGTTTAAGTGGTGTCACCTGGCTCACGTCTTTCTTCCCAGCATGGCAGTGGTGGTCGTCCTCACTGGAGGTAGTGGTGTTGGCCGACTTGGTTTCAGCTTCTGACTGAGGGCTTGGAGTATTTTCGCATGAGGGTTCCTTCTTAGCCGCTGCTGCATTCTGCTCAAGACTTTTTTCTGCTTTGTGTTTTCTGTAGACCTCAAGTGTCTTCCCTTGCTCTCCCCTCGCTCTCTGTGGCAAGCTAAGATCCAAAGGTTTCATGTTCTGAGATTCCAAAGTGGCTCTGTTTCTCTGCCAGAAGCTGAGGTAGGAGGAGAGCTCGGCGGTGAAGAAGTTTTCTGTCTGAGTTGAAGTGTTTGCTAAAGCAGGATACGGGGGCGGCTCACCAATGTACGGAAGGTATGAGCAGCATTGTTTGTTCAACACAGCATCCGGGGTTGGGTTTATAATCATCGGATCATCCAAGAAAGGATTGTGCTTCTCATGTTCAGACGCTGCTTTATCTCCAGCTTGGCTCGAGTGTTTATGAAGCTGACCAATTTCTTCCTCCTGGTCTGTTTTTGTTTCCCACACACACCGATGTATTGCTCTGTCTTGTCCTTTATCTGATGTTTCAATACACTGTTTTCTCTCTCCCACTGCAGTGTGCCGGTTCTTGTCTTGCTGCGTGAACACACGAGGAGATTCAGAAATAATTCCGTCACTGCATTCGCTGCCGGAAGTTTCCGGGCTTCTTGCTCTGAACTTCTTCTGGGTGATGAACAGGTCCTGGCTGTTTATATCATCACTGTTGTACTGAAAGTCATTGTCAGTCTGGCTTTTTCCCATCACCTGGGAGCAGCTCTCGCCTTTTCTCACGGCTTCCGTTTCTTTTGGTGACGAAGAGGTGAGGATTGGACGCTTGATACGTATGTAGGAGGGTAACGAACCAAACGCCACCATCTTTTTTTTTTTAGCTTCTTTCACAGATTTTTCAGATGAAGAGTTTAGCATCTCGTTTTGGCAAGTGGCGAGCTTTTTACCACCCTCAAAGAGTTTATCATAATCAAGATTCAACTCTAATTTTTTTTTCTTTTGTTCCTTCCCTTTCTTCTTGGCCCTATCTTTTTCCTTCCTGTTTTCTTTTTTATTTTCCTTCTTTGCCATCATGGCTTCCTTGAATTTGGATTTTTTCTTTTTCTTCTGGACACTCTCCTTTGTCTTTGTGGGACTGCACTTTCTATGTTTTGAGTTTTTTTTGTTCTTCTTGTAGTCTTTCTTTGGTTTGCTTTTCAATAGTGAAGGCAAAAGTTCTTTGAAGAAGTATTCATCCTCATAGTCACTCATGACTCTTAGACAAAAAAACAGACACATTATTCCAGATAAACGCATGTATAACTTTATCCAGAGATGTTACCAACATTTCACAGTGGTTTTAATCAGTAGTTTTGAAAGCTTTCAAAAGATTTGCTATATTCCCATTTTTTTATATAATTGAAAAGATTTAAAGACACATGCATGTTCAAAGGTGAAACATGTTACAAATACTGAGATGGAATCTAGAGAGCAGAACACCCGGGAAATGTTCCGCACTAATCTTTAAAAAACAGACACTTTATTCCTGCAACTTGTTAAACAGTAATAACTGCTCCGAAAATTATCATTGGAGACTTTATGTTTATTAGGATATCCTGTATTCAGGATATTAGCTTAGCCTGATACAGCAGCTAGTGCTAAACACTTCAATGAGAAATATTCAATATTGCAACATCTCCTCAAAAAACGTTCCACATAAAAAGTACTTCTAAGACGGAACTAGCTAACTGCGAACTGTTGCATATTAAAATGTAACAACTTAAAATTCCCGCGGTCTAGAGAATTACCAATCACAAACACAATTGTAAAAAGTAATATTTTTTTTACACATCTAGTTTCTTCTTATACCTTTAGCTCACTAAGGTTTTTTCCAGGCTGGTAATTCAACTGTCTCCTGAATATTTTACTTTATTTACGAGAACTGCTGGTTCTATGAGATAAAAAGGGATTTAGCAAACTCACCGGCAGAAGGCAACAAGACTTGGCGTCTTTGGGACCACAAGTTTATCTTTTTATTATTATTATTATTTCACTCAGTGCTTCTTTTTCCAAATTATATGCTTCTTACGGGTTGAAATTTAGGTAAAAACGATACAAAACACTTTTTGATATAATTACCGTCGAAGAGAAGTTTCAGTGGCCCAGTGAGCGATTTTATTTCAAAGAGGCCGCTGCCTCCGCTCGTGGTGCTTTCAAGTACAGCACGTAAAGCGGGCGTCTAACTATTTCATTTTCACTTTTTAAATCTAAATTTAGCAATAAGTTTTATTTAACTAACATTGAGAAAATTAAATTTGAGTTCTGTTAAAAATTGTTTTACTCATGAGTGTAAGACTTTAATCAATGCTTGATTTCCCCTTAAGGAGGCTAATCTTTTCAATTTATGTTGTAAAAATAGTTTGGACCACTAGATGTCGCCATGGGCGCTTAATACGTGCATTTTCAGTTTACAAGAACATACTACGGAATCAAATGCATCTAAAGAAATTCACTAATATGTGTACACAGAGTCACAGTCAATAAATGCCGTCGGATGAGGCTCACTTTTCACATTAAAGGTGCCTTATTAAAATATCCCTTAAACATGCTTTTCATTAAAACTGTAATTTTTTGTACTATTAAATGTTTTGTGTAGGTTTGATGTAATATTCTAATTTTATCTTATGTTTTTGTTACTGAAAAAACATAAAATCATCATGATAAAGAGAAGCAAAGTTTGGAAAATACCAAGAACTATAGTTATGTAGTTCCTGAAATAAATTGACTTTTCAATAATATTCTGACTTATTCTGAAATCTTAAACAATCTGCTAACAAAAGAGTCTTAGCATAAAAACAAGAATTTGTAATTAGCTTTTTGCATTCATACATTATTTCTGCTGAATTGCGTGAATAATCCAAATAAACCGTCCACCTCCACTCCTCCTACTCTATATGATCACACTCACTGATATGCGGTGACTCAGACTTTCTCTGCAACTCAGTTAAAGCTTGAAACTTTCTCTGACAGAGACCGCCTGGGGGTGATCCTGAGTGGGCTAAAAAATATTTTAGACAACACAGCAAGCTGTTTTTAGTGATATTGTTCAAGCCCACTGATTGGTTTGTATACCAATAGGCTGCTAATCTCATCCAAAAAGTCTAACTTCTTAGAAAACTTGCTTTTCAGTTCAAAAGCTTTACCTAAAGCATTTTCAAAAGCTTCTTTTAGTTGTTCTGTCTAAGGCCATGGTTGAGAGTAATGAAATTTTACTTTAAGTTACTAAGTTGAATCCTTTCATTTAGTATAATGGACCTATTGCACATTTACAGTGGAGGGGTATCTCCAGCCTAACTCCTAACACAAAGATACAAGAATGCATACTCTGAAGATCACACTCTGCAGAGCAGTTTAGAGTGATTAATTACAGTGTTACGTGCATGGTTTTGAACTGTGCGAGGAAACTGGAGTGCCCAGAGAGAACCTAGGCATGCAGAGACAAAATACAAACTATGCAAGCCTTGACCGGGATTTGACATTAGTGGTAGCACGTGCACCCATGTAAATGTTTTTCTCAATCACCTAACCCAATTATTTTATAACTTTTATAACAAGTACCATCTCGGTAAACACTGCATTTTCTAAACAACATTTACAATCAATTTTAAAACAGTATGCTACAAGACCTGGATTTTTCATGCGTCAATTATTTTCTGACTTTCTGAGACTGGGTTGCTAGGGAAATAGATCAAAGAGAGAAAACTATCTCATTCTTTCAGTCATGTTCTACATGTCCAAAAGAACCTGACCCTAACCTGTGGTCAGAACCCAGACAGAGCAGGAAACTGACAGCTATTTGTTCTTTCTCCACCACAACAATCTGGAAAAGTGTGAGCATTGCAGTCACAAGACTAGGCGTCAATCTGTCTATCCATCTTCCTCTCCTTTCTACCATCATTTGTGAGCAAGACACCTGAACTCCTTCTTAGCTGAGAGCAGTTGGCTTCAGACAGAGAGAAGTAGACTCTCAAAACATGATGAAATCAAATTACTTTATTTTTTAAATTTATTGTGATATCATTTTATTGAACTCCAAGACACTGATACTTTTTCTTTACACAGGCATAAAAGGATGCAGAAACTGCAAAGCCATAAAGGTGAGAAAATATCACATTTGTTGAGTCTATCGAAAACTGAAAATAGGGCGCATTTAAATGTCTGGGTCATTGCAAGCTCTCAGACATATTCAGCCTTGCTGATGTGCAAAGAGAGACTGAATAGATGCATTAGATTGATGCCAATTTTCGTATAAACTCGTTTCTCTCTTGCCTGAGGTGTTGAATTGCACATTATGACTTGCAGATTTGTACCATCCTCAAGCCCCTTTCTTCTTTTCCTGCTTCATTTATGCAGGAAGGTCAACTGCCTTGACTGTGAATTCACCTGAAAAGATTCAACAATTTCTCCATGGGTAAAACACTTTGGGTACATTTTTTATTTAGTTTAATCCTAGGATGACAAAAAATGAACAGAATATTTTTTGCTTAATCAACCAAATTTTATTGAACATTCTCAACTATCATTTAACTAACATTATCAGCTTGGTTCCAAAATACGGATAAATGAAAGTATTGTTCTTATCATGCCTGCCATCAATTAGTGTGAAACTGAAGAACCTTAACTAATGTCTAGTAGTTCTTGCAAGGTATTTCTGGCATTGGCAAATTTATATCTTTTGGCTAAAGCTTTAGTTTGTGGAATAGTTGCAAAGGTTCCAAGAAACCCATTGCCTCCTACAAAAAATAAAATACACAAAAATAGTGTCAAAGAATAAAACATGGGATGATGGTGACTTTACATGAACATTTCTACAACTTTGATGAAGAAAGTTGTAGAAATTTTATGCTGTCAGCTTTCAGGAAGTTGGCATCAACTCTGTATGAGCTGTAAGAATTTCTTCTTAGTATTGGTTCTGTTCTTCAAATCCTCCTACATTTGTTGGTAGTTGAAAGAGAGAAATCTTTTCATTCAAAAAAAATACAAAAATAAATAACATCCTAGCTTGAGTAAAATCTCCCATAAACTTGTGATAACGTGTTACTGTCTTATGAAACTATACTCAAACTTTTGGGCCACAACACCAAAAGATCTTGCGCTAAAACATCAGTCCAACAAAAGAATGTCAAACTCACAGTGAAACATGATGGCAGCAACATTATGCTCTAAAGTTCTGTTGGTTTCTTTGCCAAGGATGACATATCCTTACAATCATAAATATTTGGAAATGTAGAGACTGTAAATACTGCCAAACCAAGCAATTTTTCCTGATAGATTCCTCATAGAGGAGACTGAATGCTTAAATTTATTGAAGCTGTCTGAACCAACATCACTGTTCATCAGCTGTGGACTTTCATAATATCAAGCAAACTGCAGTGAAAAATATATCGTCTATTTTTGATTTGAAGTTATAGTAGTAAAGCTTCAAATGACCATAATAACTCTGAGTTGGCTGCTGTTGTGATTAATATATGACTCAGTTTCTTTCCCTTTCTCTCCCTGTCAGTTAATTATAGGATGAAAGAAATAAAGAGGCATTACAATAATTGCTAAAGTGATTTGCACTGAAAGCAGCTGTGTGGTTCTTGATAATCTAAAATTAGCCCATTTGGAGCTCTCCTGGTGCAATTTTGTTGTTGGAAATATGATTTTTAAAAAATCTTGTAATCCTCCATCTTAATGGGCTCATTATGCTCCCACATTTATGTTTGGGGTCTTGTAATTTTGTCTGTGGGGAGGTTTCTGTTGCCATGCCAATGGCACAAACCTGGAAATAATCCTCTCAGATTGACTGTGCCTAAACATCCTCTTCTTTCTTTACAAATGAAAGCTGAAAAATGAAGTTCACATATATTGCGCCACATTTTGAACAAATAATTTTCTTGACACAACTTTTCCCATGAATTAATTGTTCCTAGGAATTTTTGTATGTAGGCTGCAGTTGTCACTGTCAAATACATTTTCGTCAAATACCAAACTATGACTTTTCTGACTTTAATTGGTTTGAGCTATCGGTTTTAGACAGAGAACTGAATGCAGCACAGTATGTGTGTGTTTAACAGCACGTTAGATTCCTGTTAAACTTTCTTTCAAATGCAATTTTGTCATCTTACTGCAAATCTTTTTTTTTAAAATACAGCCTGCAGTAGCACCAATTGTGTTCTTTAAAAAAGAGATACGACTCTAGCAGTGTGGTGTGGTGGTGCCTGGTGGCAGTAAAATTATATTGTATTGCCTTGGGGGGCAGTCTGCAGTTACGGGAAGAAGGGTCAGTCAGGGTTGATGAACTGCATGTGAACGTCATCACATCAGTCACTGTTACTCCTCCGCTTACAGTATAATTAATGTCAACAACCAGCTACAAAAGTGTCACTGTAATCCATTATTGTAAAATGTAAAGAACAGTGTATTTAAATGATTGAAGTTATTCATTTGTATGAAAAAATAAATTTTTAACATGAAAGCTAAGGACTTTTTTTTTCTTCTTTTTTTTATTGAAGTTGAATTTTCTGTATCAAATAAAGTAACAGAGCAATTCAAAGGTCATATTTCTTTTATTGAAAAGAAGTCAAGAAATAAGAAAATGTATTGACTAGATATCCACCTTTCTATACATATCTATATCTAAATATCTATGTCTGTGTGTATATATATCTATATATATATATATCTATATATATATCTATATATATATATATAGATATATATATATATAGATATACAGACAGACAGACAGACAGATATCTATCAATCCATCCATGCACCTGCCCAACCAAATTTCCAGTGCAATTTTCTCATCTTTCTGCAAATTTTATTTATTTATTTATTTATTTATTTATTTATTTATTTATTTATTTTTTATTTTTTAAACTGCCTATAGCCACACCAGTTCTGTTATTTAAAAAAGAACTATGACTCCAGCAGTGTAGTGGTGTCTGGTGGCAGTAAATTTATATTGCATCGCCTTTTTTTTTTTTTTTTTTGCGCAAAAAAAAAACCCTCTGCAGTTAAAAAATGACCCCATGTAAATTTTCAAAGGTTTTAAGGTTCTCAGTTTAAGCTTTAAATCATAGTAACATTTTGAGAAGATTCTCAGGCTAGTAAGTACATATGATTGCATTAAATTGCCCACATCCAGTCCATGAGAGCTACTTTCCTGCAACTTTCAGATGCATTCCCTTTCCAACATACCTGAATCAAATAAAGGCTTTGTTAAGACTTCTCTAGAGCTGAATGACTGATGAGGGGATTCAGCAATTTCATTCACATGTAAGAATGGGATAAAAGTTGCAAGATAGTGGCTCTTTAGGACTAGACTGTGGCATCTCTGCATACAGAACATAATCAAAGATGTGTTTTTAGGTGAGACTGTGCAGAACTTTGGGCAGCAGCAATTATTTTCTGTTTTCTTTGAACATGTCTGCAGATTTTCTTCTCAACAGCTCTGATCATGTCTGAACACAACCATCATTTGTCATTGCAAAATTGTTGGAGGAACCTTTACTATGATAGATGTTAACTGCTAATATCAATGTCATAAGCAGAACAAATATCGAAAACGACTGAATACACTGACAACAGTAGAGTGTAACAAGCAAAGGCCATGACTTTCTATGCAATCGCAAAACATGACTTAAAAGAAATTCGACTTCACAATTTAACACCTTAAAATTGGATCTCCGTCTCTTTATGAAGCTCCTGCTCTTTCTGTCTCTCTGCCTTCACGACATTTCTCCGTTAAGACTTTAACAAGGTTTTTACCGGTGTTGCACTGAGAAGTAGCTCATGTAATGAGCTCGGTGGATACCCAGTTCCACTAGGTTTGCTAATTGCTGCTGTCGCTAGTCTGACAGGGCTGAGTGGGTCACGGGGGTGACTCCCATTGAATTGTGTTTTTTACATCAGACGCAACATGTCTTTGTGTTTTGTCCAGGCATAAAAAATATATTTTTATGTGCAGACGTTGTTGTAACGCTTGGTGGAGACGCAACACAAAATACTTACTTCTGTATTGCAAAAAAAGTTTTCAGATTTTTCTTTGTAAAATTTCTGATTATCTAAAAAAACAGTAAAACCGTTTATCACATATATGAAACACCTTCTGTTGATCTGTCATAAATTATCAAAAGAAACTTTTGAAGTTATTGATTGTAATTAGAGCTGAGCAATTAAATGATGGCAACACATACCGCAAAATAATTTTTTTCGATAGATAAATGAGAAAGGGTTATTATGGACTTTCACTATGCAGAAAAGATTACTAGTCAGTGAGATAAAATGTAAAATGTGGCACTAGGTATGCATATATATTTTTGCAAGAGACTTTGCAGACTTGTAAAGGTCTTAGTTTAACACTATAAGTTTAAGGCAAAGCAACATTATTTACTTGGCCAATCTCAGTTGCTGTTCTCGCTCTCATACTTTCTTCCATCTGATTTGGGATGAACTGCTGAAGTTACTCATCCCAAACATGGTGCCAAATATTTTCAAAAAGTCAATGCATAACCTGAAAATAGCACTTCCCTTCTTTACTGCCCACCAACTATTCTTGAGTCTTGTTGAGAGGCTTTCCCTTCTGGTGTACCTGACTTGGAGCAGCTGTGGATGTCGGGATGTCCGGGTGCTTCCCGGCATGTAAGCAGGGAATCACCATGTTGACAGCCCCACTTTGCACTACAGTTTCAGTCATCTCACATTATGTCTCCTTGTTAATTCATGCTTGTCACTTGTCACCAGGCAGGATGAGGCTGGTGGGACTTCTTTGGATGTCAATATGGGATTACTGTCTTCTTAAGACATCCCATCCATCTCACTGCTTTTGCTTGCCGCAGGTGAACCCCCTGCACATTGAGGGAGCATGAGGTAATAAGAATGACAAGCTGTAGGACGTAAGCAAAGGTTGGAGGTTAATATCTTTGGCAGATGAGCTCTCAACAAGCTGTGACCCGTGTTGTCAGTAATAGTATCACAGAAAAGCAAGAGGAGGCTTTTAGGGGTTGTGCCGATCACCACAAATTGTGCCACCCTGGTATGTAAACAATTTTATCTGTTGTCCAGTCAAGGCAAGTATGTGAACGCTTGACTACTGGATGATAAATGCCAATATTTTTGGATGGCAGTAATGCAAGTGTGTTTGCAGAACTCATTCTGAGGCTTCTGAAAAAACACTGATTTGGTATTTTAGAGCAAGACTTTTTCTTCCCCAGTAGTTGCTATAATTAGATCAAACGCTCTAGAACCACTAGCGGGAATGTCTAATTGACTTTTTTCACCCTTTTTGGTCAGGAATCACCTCAGATTTCAAAGCTTGCAGAACATAAACAGAGCCATACCCTGCTCCTGCTATATTTAGAAAACTCAAACCACCACTGTTATGTAATATGTAATGTATGCGACCAAAATAAGAAGCTTGGGGCTTCTTTTCAGTGTGAGCTATTTGCTGCTGCAGATCAGTGACCTTTGAGGGGGAAACCTGCCTGAAAGCTGAAGAGGTACACATGGGCTTAACCCAGATGATCATATGACAGACACAAAGTGAGGAATGGGGATGTTTGCTAGATTAATAATCATTCCAGTTTTATAAGGAGGAGTGTTAATGGTCGTAAGATGAAAAGACACATTGTGAGGTAAATTTATCCACTGAACATCTGAAAGACATAACGTATTTTTGTGGGATTAATCCACATAAGCTAAAAAATAAAGAAAGCAAATAATCAGTTTTTAAAGTTATATTTGTTCAAGCATTCTTAATAACTTCAGGGTCATCTGTGTCTCTGAGCTTTCGAAGTTCTCTGCCTCTTCATGTAACCCCAGACTGACTGATTGACTGATGTTCAGACTGAGGTTTTTCAGGGAACATATCTGTTGCAGATACTTTTGGTCGCCGAAGATAGAATTTATGACTGCCTGTATGCTTAAGCTCACTTTCTTGCAGCAGCTTTGAACTGGGACATATCTCATCTGCACTGCAACGTATCCCAACTGGAATTTGAGACATTCCTTTAACCTTTTCAGCAACTGTTGCAATAAGATAAAATGTATAAATCAATGTTAAACCCATGAATACCTGATGTTCAGCGGCCCTGAATGACACTCGTGTACACAAGCCCATCAGTCATGCCCACGACAGTGACGACAGCAGCGTCGACCGACAACACATCTCCCAAATTCCCTCTTAAGCTTGGATTCAAGATGTTTCCTCTGACGTCAAGTTGGTATAAAAGCTCTCTTTTTTTGAGAGGCAAACTCATTAAAACAATGTTAATTCTTGGGTTTAGTGTCTATGTAACCGGGGAGACTCTCTAATAGTCAATGAGAGTCATAAATCCATCCAAATGTTGCCTCTATTGTTGTTAGGCATGCTTGGAGTGGGACAAAAAAGGTCACATCACATGTGGACCAATTGGTATGGGGAGTTCTCAGAGATGGAGGAAAAAAATACAAGGAAGGAAAAATGTGGGAAGAAGTTCTAAATACACAGTTTAGGATAGGTGGAAAAGTTTAGTCCAAAACTCAAACAAAAGAAACCTCTGATCATTCTATGGCTGCTTTTGTTAGAGTAATTAACATTTAACGTGGTTTTCTGGGCTTTTAAGAAACTTTATAGTAGTTTAACATAAAGCTTCCTGTAAAATTCTCAGATTCTCTGTTTGGACATGTTTTTTTTTTTTCCCAGTCACCAATGTTTGAAAGCATTCGGGTTCAAAGCCATTCACTTGATGCCATATGACAGCAGAGAAGAGGAGGTGTTGTCGTTTGTGTCCTGCCCCCTCCAAAAGCTGGAGGTATGACATCAACAGCAATAATGAAAGCAGCTCATCAACAACTGGATACCGGGGCTATAAAAGGAGCCCGTGGAGTCCAGTGCTTATCATAACTAATAGGAGCAAACCACCAAACCAGACTGGCTCGCTTAAGAGACCACCATATTTTATCTTTCATCACACTGAGGAGAAGGAGGCAACTCCACCACAGGTATGTTCATTTCGACCTGTCAGTTCTGAATCAAGCGGAGGCCAAATGCCTCAAATTCAATAGGGTTACTCTTTTGTATCTAAGAGCAATAATGCTTTGTATTTCAGTATATGATATCCATGTGAAGCTAATTCTAATTTGCTCACTCATTCAAGAGGGAGCTTGCCTTTAAGTGTTCTCAATTAAGCAAAATTTAGGGGAAAGCATGATTTTGAAAAAGTCTATTTGTTTCAACAGGTTGTAAAGGTCAACATGCAAAACATGGACTTTAAAGTTTTCGTCATCTTCTTCTGTGTTGTACACCTTTCCATTTACTGCCGAGGGCGTCCTCTCAGGTAATTGCGCCGGTTAGTGAACATTTTAACCCACATGATTAAAAATAGCATGAAACTTTTTTTGTGCAGTGACAGAATATTTCTGGAATGTTAATGCTGCTATTCTGATGATTCTGCAGTAAAAGGACAGTGAGCGAAGTGCAGCTCATGCACAACCTGAGACACCACCAGCAGGTGCAGGAGCGGCGCGAGTGGCTGCAAACCAGGATCCAGGACATCCACAATGCTGCGGGCCGGGCCAGCAGTGCAGACCCAGAGGGCTGGAAGAGAAGATTACATCCTGAGGAGTTGACCGAGCTGACACCAGAGGAGATAAAGGAAGCTTTGGACTTTCTGGAGAACCTCCTCAAATCAAAGCAGTGATGATGATTATTATTTTTTTATCTTTTTTTTTATTATTATTTGACAGTTTGCATTCACATAACATTTCCAACATCTTAGATTTAAACAGTTATATTCTGCTTTTGAGTTTATTTCTTATTTTGTTAGGTTTTTTTTTTTAATCTGCTTTTTTTTTTCTTTTCTTATTTATTCAACTTTATTTATGATATTTTTATTTATGAGACAGTGCCTCTGTTGGGCAGATCTTCCGTTGTAGCTGCACTTTTATTGAACAACTTGTTTTATAAAAAAAACATGAAGGAGTTAGTCTGAACTGGACCAATTATGTTTTGTTTTTTGTTTTTTTGTATATTTTACGCAGACAAAGCCCTAATGTTGGGTTTATCAAGATTAAATGTGTAGTCTGTTGTTTTTGTGCATGTTGCCTACTCATTAAATGTTTGATAAGCCATCGGAATAGGCTAAAACATATTTAGCCATCTGTAGATAGCCTGATAAACTGTACTTAAAAAAATAATAATAATTTTTTTTATTTTTATATACTATAACAATGCCATTTTAAAGCACAATGTTGTGTTTTAAAGATGAGACTATAGTGATATGGGAGAGGTAAAATAAATTTGTAAAAAATCGTGCTTTGTTTGTTTGTCAATTTTATTTTATTAATTTATTAGTTGAATCAGAGGCAAAAAAAAAAAAAAAAGAACAAGCAAGAGCCAAGCAACTGAAAAGGAGTGCCTTACAGAGACTAAACGAATTTCTCGCGATATCTTAAACGTGAATTTCACACCAAAACAAATCTACTAGCAAATAGTAGTTGGTGTAGGCGACGATTTCCAGAGGAAAACCCTGGAATTTTTGTCTTGTCCGCATTTGAACTGATGGATTATTTAGCTGTTTAAGTAGCCAATAGATACGTCAAACTGGAATGTAACTGCAGAAGGTAAGTAAAGGATGTTTTTAAGTCTTCTTATAGTAGCAGCTAGGTAACGTTAGCAGCCTAACGGTTGTGAATGGAAGCTTAGCGCTATTTTAAGCTAGCAAAATAACCCAAAAATCCTCTTATGTGCTGTAAAGTTTGTGCAAAATTTGAGGCGAAGTATCTTTTTCTTTTCTTTTACTCTCATGATAAATTTACATTCAGCGAAAGAACGCCTACATTGTTTTCTTTTGGACAACCTTGCGCATAAGAGGGATCCTGGCATGTTAGCGTTAAAGCGCGTATACAATAAAAAAAAGGTAAAGGAAAAGTCAGAAAGGACAGATCAAAATGTATAAATATTTTTTTCCCTCAATGTGCTGCCTCACATTTGGAAGCAGCTATAAAAGTGAGTTACTTTCCCAGATAAAATGTCAGAGCTCATAGTTTTAACGGAAATATATAAGACAAAAATATTCTAGATCATCCAAGTTCGAAAACACATTGTATCATCTATTGGCAAGGAAATATGAAATGATGGCAAAAAAAAAAGCAAATTTAGATTTCAGTTCAGTTATTTATTTTTTTGTAATATTCACTGTCTTTTTTTAAGTTGATAATTTTAATGAAAAGTCTCTATTTCTGGCTTTATCAGACTGTAAAAGCTTTGACAGACTCTTCGTTTCTTGATGTTTTGCAAAAGTCAGAAATGATTCTTTGACTTTTGAAAGGTTGTCTTTAAGCTTTTCCTGTTTCTAGTCCTTACGCTTGATCATATATAGCATATTTTACCTAGTGTACTTGGAAAAGTTTGAAAAATATGCAAGTGGAGGACAACATAAGTTTGAAACCTGCCAATCGATACAAACACTGCTTAATATGGGCCAAAAATAGTTGTTTGTGTAAGACCAGAATTAATTGTTTAGACATTTTAGAGCACATGTTTTTAATTAAAACAACAAACTATTTTGTGTCTGTTAAAGTGTGTTACTGTGAGCATTTTATCTATCTGTCCAAGAGAAATTAGAGTAAGTAGTTTGTTTTAGTAATGGACTGCTGTAGCAACCAAATGCTTAAATAATGTTTAAGCAGTTGGTTAAACATTAGCCTACATGGATATTCACTTATCCATGTAGGCTATCTTCAGCAGTCATTTGACAAGATGACTGGATAGGGATAGACACTGGACAGGTCACCAATCCATTACAGAGCAACATGGAGACCACAGAACAAACAACCACGCACACACACACACACACACACACACACACACACACACTCACCCCTACCTAAGGGCAGCTGGGATTAATCCAGGGTTCTTCAAATCCAGACGGCCTCCAACTTTTAGATGTGTCTTTGCTTGAACTCCCTTTCAATTTACCTTCAAATAATGAGGTCATTGGGAGAACTGGGTAATAATGGGGGTAATTCAACCATTTGATTCATGCTTGGTGGACCAGGGACACATCAAAAAGTTGCAGGATACCAAATCATCGAGGCCTGGATTTGAGAACCCTTGGATTAAACTAATAGTCATGTTATTGGATTGTGGGAGGAAGTCGGAATACCGGGAGAGAATCCACAAGTGCGTATGGAGAGCATGCAATCTCTATACTGAGAGGATCCATGTCGAGATTTGTGCTAACCTCCTATCTAACATGCGGCTCTGTTTGAGAAATAATACATTATTTTAAAATTCTGACAGGCAAGAACTGGACTAATAATAATACATGTGAATTTATTTGTCAGATATAGCTAAGCTTTCTGTGACCCTGTTAAATGTTCTAACTTTAACAGTAATGTTGCCTTTCTTTTTGTGGGAAGTCTTGCGATTATGAAACCTTTTACAAAGTGACCAAATTACTGGCATTTTGTCCTTGTGTGCGCAGTTATACATGTGCACATGGATACATTTTTACACAATCATGCATAAGGACAAATGCGTGCTTCCTTATCATTTAATTTTTTTGCCCTCTCTCACCCTTTCTTCTTTCCGTGTCTTTTCTTTCCTCATTTGCTTTAAAAATGGAAGTTTTATCAAAATCTTCTATAAAGTCAGAGTGAACTTTTCTATTGTGTATTTGTTAATGAACATAAAGGTTTGAAATCTCTGGAAAGTTGAGTCTAGCAAAGTGTAGTTTTATTTAACATGAAAAGTGTATAGCTATTTTATATGCAATGAGACGGTGCCATTTGTGGCTAATTCACTACTTTTGTTGTCAAGCAATAGTTCCTTATGCCCCCTTAACTCTCTAAGCATAGGGAACACTGATTTAGCTGAAGTGGTTCTACATGTAGTCAGTAGTTTCTTTTATTGTATACTGTATTTGTACAGCATTTTAGTCCTTTATCCTGACACTTCTTATATATAGGAATTTATCGACTACCTCTTTACACAATTTATGCTTACTTTTCACATATCTCTCGTCCGATTAATCAATATTTACACGCAGCTGCAATAAAGCGCCCCAGGAAGACACCGAAGACTCCGAAGCGGCACTTTACAAAGAGTCCGTGAAGGCAGCATCGTTCTGATTCAGTCTAGCACGCGGCCATTCACAGTTTCGGGTCCCTACGGTGACTCTGATTGACCAGCCGGAGCGTCTCCTTCGCCTCGCAGACCTATTTCAAGCTTTTTCCGATCAACCCGGTGTATTGTTGCCAGCCAGTTAAAGTCCGACCTGTGTGCTCTAAACGATGCAGATGAAGTTGGAAAGTAATGAGCGAGGATGCTGAAACTGCTGGCAAGCCCGCTTTGTTCGGAGGAGCGCAAGGCTTTTGTGCCGCTGTCATACCGCAGCTTGTTCCCTGCTGCTTTGTCTTCTCGTGGCCCGGTGAAAACGACCGGTACGTGCACGCTTTTTTCAAAGCACGGACTTTTTATTATTATTATTATTATTATTATTATTATTATTATTATTATTATTATTATTATTATTATTATTGTTATTTAGCTCTGTCATTGCAGGATGTGTTTGCCAGCTGTTAGCGGACGGCTCTTTGTTTGTGAATAACTACAGGAGCGACCGATGGAGAGCCAGCGAC
This sequence comes from Alfaro cultratus, assembly GCA_903066825.1. NCBI lineage: Eukaryota > Metazoa > Chordata > Actinopteri > Cyprinodontiformes > Poeciliidae > Alfaro > Alfaro cultratus. The sequence continues at coordinate 30,839 of CAEFZX010028129.1, read as the reverse complement.
CCGAATCCCATCCTCCACGGGACTCTCTTGCTTTCTCTGTCGTGCAGCAAAATGGATTAACATTCCATACTTTGACAAATTTTGCTTTGGATTTCTTTGTGAAAATACGTTATTTTTGTTGTTATTTGCAGTTGAGAAATTGATCAATTCACCCCCATTCTGCCACAGAGCAGCCTCTTTGCCTTTGCCCATTGCTGTGTCAGTGTCAGCAGCCCCTAAATAATTGATTGGACCCTCAACCCTCATGACTCTCGCCCTTTTGCTTTTAATAGACTGCCTGGGCGCTTTACATCTTTGTCTAACATATTCTGTCTTTAGATAAGTGAATGGACTTGCTCTACCTCAGTCCATTGCCTTTTAAAGCACTTACCTAACCTTTTTGGAAAAGAAAACTAGGAGAACCAAAACTGTCCCATCTTTTTCTTTACCCAGCAGTAGAAAATTAGAAATAAGATATGTCTTTTTCATTCTGGCAGTTTGAAATCTTGGCTGCTGGAGACGCACAATGCTGTGTGAAAGATGAGAAGATCTGCATGCCCTCTGTGGAAAATCTGCCTCTTCGGTTCCTTTGTTTCCTCCGTCCTGCTGGTCCTAACTGCAAGATCCGCATGTTTGGTTTGGCTCAATTTAGGATAAAAATGCATTTATAATTTAGAAGTCATCATGTACATCATCATACTCTATCATTTCTCTGTGTCAGTGATGAAAATGATGCAAGAAAAGGTGTACTTTTCATTATTAGTTTTCGTTTCAGAGGCTTTACCTGCATGGATTATAGCACACGCTGAGGTGCCTACATGTTTTTGTGTCGACACATAGTTTTCATGTTTACCCTTGTCTTCAAGGACAAGCCAAAAAAGAACGCACTATCTTGTTTTTTTTTGCCCAAGATTAAATGCTGCCATTGTGATTAGAATTTGGCATCATGATATTAGACATATTTTTTAGAAATGTCAAACAGTAGTATTTGTGGCTTATTTTGTCTAAAGCACTGAAAAGGAATGTGGTGAAACAAATAAAACTCTGTCTTGGACTGTATAGCAGCGGTGCGTTGTCTCTACGCCAAATTGTGGGGCTTTTATTCTGTGATCAGCTTGCTGATCTTGCTTCATCACAGTTTTTCCTGTTACTGTTGTCTGCGTCTGCTCACCCAGACAGTTAACCAATTAGCCTCTCGATCAATCTGGTATCCAGCGCTCAGATGGTCCTCTCAGCAGCAGCAGCATCCCAGCCATCCAGCGCAATTAGAAATTCCACAATATCCAGGAAGCATTTTTCTGTTACTTAACTAGTCTTTCAGGCTCATTTGAAACATTCAGGTGCTACTTAATTAGTTGGAATAACATGAAAATATTTCTTTTACATAATGAATTATTAACAAACAAAAAAAACCCCTAAACTTTAAAGCATTTATTTCTGGTAATTTTAGTAATTGTGGTTAATAAATAAACCCCCCAAATTTACTGTATCCATGTACTCTACAGTATCTGAACTTTGTGATAATTTTTTTTCTCAGATTTTCCTTCAGCGTGTTCCTAACTATGATTATCCTACCACAATTTCTTCCTTCTACTAAACTTTGTATTAATATGCTTGCATATAGCACTCTATAAACGGCTAACGTCTTTTGACTACTGTTAAATCTACCATCTCAATATCGATTAGATCATCAGACATGACTTAACATTTCTGGGATTAAAAACCCATGCTTTGGTCTCAAGTTGTATTCAGATTTTTACCTAAATTTGAACTTTTCCTTAGCTACTGTATAAGCACTAATGAAAAAGCGCTTATTGCTAATAAAGTTCAAATGATACATAAATAAGTGCTTGGAAAACATCACTTTGTTTTTTTTTTTTTGTGTTTCACTTTTGGAAGTGAATTTCTAAACTAATGTTTAAAGAATAGTCTCATTTGTTGAGAAACTCCTGACAATGGCTAAAGTTGAAGCAAACCTCTGTTTCTTATGCAGCTATTGAACATCTTGCATGTTGAGAAGTTCTAGTTTTCTTTACTGTGCATAATGCGTGATATTTTGGTAATTACAAAGGTGTGTTTATTTAATACAAAGCTATTCACAAGTAAAGTAGGAGAGTTCTGGTTCTGTATGCCCCACACCTCACGCTGTGTCCATTTGTCGTCTCCGGTTTTCCAGTAGATAGTCATCACATTTCATTGCAGCTCTTCCTATGAAAGCCAGCTTCTCTTCATTACTGAGACCTGAATGTGTTTCTGCTGTAAAAACCCTGTGCTGCTGATTAAATCGTCAGCTACACTGTTGCACAGATGCTGGACAGGATACACTAATTAACACAAACACAGGAAAGTAGTTTATTGTAACAAGATGATTATATAAATGTTTTGCATCAGAGTACACCTCCTTGTAAGGTTGCTGTTTAATACAGACATGTTTGGTTGTACTATGAGATTACAGATTACAAGATAATAGCTGGTAAATGTTGCAAATATTGTAGTAAAATGGTAATTGTATACAAATTACATTTGTTGGACATGCTGTGTTAAATTGGAGCTGCACTGTTTAGTCATTCGATGAGTCCTCAGAAAATCAATTGTGCTCACATTGACATTTTGTGGTGATGGTATTTTGCAAATTGACATTTTCAGCCTCCATTATGTGAGGATTTTGTGTCCATTTTAGCTTGTTTCTCTTTCTCTAAATGATTTGTCTTTAGAATGATGGTTTATTTCAGAATTCCTACGGAGAGGATACTGCATGTGCAGTGAGCTCCTTTGAATAAAATAACTGAGTATTTGGACACAAATCATTGTAGAACAATCTCCACTTGTGATTTGTGAAGCTGTGCGTATAGTGACCAATCATAGCGTAAAAACAATCTGGTGCTGATAAGTCTGAGAGCTAGAAACAATTTTAAACTGACTGTTTCATTGCACTATTTACTAATATTGCAAGATTTTTTTCAGTGTCATTCAGCTCTAACAGGAATCTTCTGTTTGTGTACTCTTTCTCCCAACAAGTGAGCAGTGTGGTTTGTCTGGGTCGGACTGCGGCCGCCGGTTGCAGTGCCATCAGGTCAGGACCATGAGCCTGTACGGAGCCGGTGCCAGCGGCGGGGGGTTCAGCGGGGCTGCCAGTGGATCCCGGGAACGGGGATTGGGAGGAGCAGAACATTATAGGGAACAGCGACGACGCTCCAGTGATCGCTCACGGGACTCGTCGCACGAGAGAGGGGAGAGCCAGCTCACGCCATGCATCAGGAATATTACTTCTCCAACACGACAGCATGGTAAAAAGGAAACAAAAAACCTGAAATATCCTAAAATACATAGTAATAAGTGGCTTTTCCATCATTATTGATCCGTGTTCCTCCCACAGATCGCGAACGCGGTGACGGAGGCTCCTCCTCCAGATCATCCAGCCCACGTCCTCCAAGAGTTTCTCATTCTTATCCACATATAGGAGGAGCTCTGATTGGGGCACACATACCACGGCCCTTAGGCTCCTCTGGGGTAGACCACCACGGCAAAATTTTAGGCCCAGGATCCTGCGACATGATCGTGTATGACCTTGGTGGTAAAGAGCATCGAAGTGGGCTGCGACCAGGGGAGAGAGTCACGCTCATTGTGGACAATACAAGATTTGTGGTGGATCCTGCTATCTTTATAGCTCAACCCAACACCATGCTGGGCAGGTGATGACCACAAGACGAGTGCAATAATCTGTGTGATGAGTAAAGTCAGAAACGGGTTGCTAAACATGGATGATGCTCAATTAAGAAATGTAATACAAGCACACTTTTATTTGATAATTGTCAATTTGAGCATTTCATATTTAAAAATCTTAATATTTAGTTGTCTTTTTTCTGAGTATATGAATGAGAGAGATTTCATTTAGATTTTTTTTCCCCTCATATTGGTGTTTTATGAACGAAGCTCGTACTCTATTTGAATCAGCTCTGTGCTTTCAGGATGTTCGGTTCCTGTCGGGACAACAATTTCACTCGGCCCAATGAGAAAGGAGAGTTTGAGGTGGCTGATGGCATCAGCTCCACTGTGTTCCGCGCCATCCTGGTGAGATTTTATACAGAATGTTCTGCTTTTTCTGCCTTATTTTCTGTTTTCCACTTTTCTCCTGCGTTTCCTCACTTTCCTTTCTTTCTTGTCCTCTACTGTGTTCCTATCTTCTATCATGTTTTCTTTCCCATTAACTCATCTCCTTTCTCTGTCCAGTTGTCTTTATTTCCTGCCTCACCAGTCTTTGTCCCTTTTCTTGCTCCAGTTCTCCTGAAGATATCCCAACTTTTATGTATTTTCTTGTTTTCCCTGAGGGGAAAAATGAGTTCCAGCCCATTCTGCTGGATAGCCTCTGATGTTTTATTCACGTACATTATATCTCTCCGTACATCCGTTCATTCCTTCTATCCAGCATCACTTCTTTCTTTTATAATGGTCAGTATAAAAAGATATTTTGTGTTAAAAGCCTCTTAGAGATGGACTTATGTAACTGTTGATAGGTCAGATTATTTATTTTTCATAGTTTATTCATAGAAATGTCTAATTTTAGACTTGTAGAAAGATCTGTTTGGGAACTGGCTGCAAGACAATGTACTTTTCTTGGAGATAATGTCTGAAAACATGCAGTCTGTGATAGCTGTTCACTTCTTTTGAAGTTCCATGGTTTGTCAGACTTCTTTTTTTTTTTTCTTTTGCCAAAAAGTATCGGATGAATTAAGTGAAGCGGTCATTTCTAATTCCAGAAAACAAATGTTAACATCATAGAGATACCCAGAGCATATGTTCAGTGCAAGTTCAATGCGAATTAAAAAAATATATATTTCCTTCCTTTTTTTTCTCTCCTTTTTTCAGGAAAAAAAGTCCATATCAGTCCATAAAAGTTCATATTTTCAACATATCCTATGTTGAAAATGAATTGTCCTATAAACCTAATAACTGATTGTGCCACCTTTGGCAACAATCACCAAGTATTTATGATAGGTGGCAATATCTCTTTTACTTTTGCTGCCCAGAAATGTAAATGTATCCTTTTGCTTGTGGCATTGTTTTAATTTAGCCATATTGGAGGGGTTTTGAGCACATTTGCCAAGGCATCACAGTTAGATGTAAGTGAAGACTTTAACTAAATAACTACAAGACCTTAATTTTGTCCCTTTCAACCAATGAGAAGTGGACCAGAAGTGTTGGTGTGTATCAGACGAGGACATCAGACCTTGTCTTGCTAGCATTAATGTTAAGACTAACACTAGGGTTGGAGTTAGGATTAGGGATAACCACAGGGTTAGGGTTAGCTCTAACCCTAGCCATCAGTTTGTGACCTTAAGCACTCTTGGTGGAAGTAGTGTTAAGACCTGGGTCTGCTTTTCAGCTTCAGGACTGGATGACTTGCTGTAACTGATGAAACCGCGGATTCTGCTTTTTAGGATTAGAGCTAGCCTGTATGAATCTGATGGTTTCATCAGTAAGCAAGTCATCCCTTCCTGAAGCAGCAAAGTATCCCCAGGTCTTAACACTACTACCAGAATTTGTGACTGACTGTATGTTAGTTTTAGTCCAATGGTAATGAGATTCATACCTTCCCCAAAGACATTCATCCCATCTACCGAATATTTTCAAATGGTCAGCGTTGTTTCTTTATTCTGTCCCAAATATACAATTTTTGTGTGGTCTTCTTTGTGTCTATTATTTATTATTATTATTATAAATTATTATAATATTATTAATATTATATTATAATAATATTATTATTATTATTATATTATTATTTATTATTATTACTATTATTTATTTATTATTACTATTATTTATTTATTATTATTTATTATTTCAACAACCCTACAGCCTGCTTCATGTTGCTAAACAGATTCTCCTTCAACAAATAGAGAATACTAACAGCTGTTAGTAATGGTAAACACATATGCATGGATTGTGTCCTACGGTGACATGAAGAAACAAAGACATTGATTTCCTTTCCTTTTTTTCCCCATGATGTCACACAGACGTTGGGTTTGAGGTGTTGAACCTAGCAGAAGCTTACAAAGCCTTGACCTTGTCCCAACTTCAGAAATTGTTTAAATTTCTGAAGTTGGGACAACTTCTCAACGTATATGAACTTCAGACTTAAGAGGCAGAAACAAAAAATATTTATCTGCTGTAATTATTTTGGCATTTAGCGAACAGAAGTAAATTCAGTGATCCTAGTTGAGGTAAAGCTAAAAAGGTTTTGTCTGATTTGTTATCAGATGGTGAGGGGCAAGGTTTGTTTTTTGTATGATGTATGTTAAGTATCTGGTTTAGCTGTGAGTCTTTAGACTTTAAGGAAAATAATGAGGCACATTCAAGTGAGTGAGGCAGAGCAGGAAGTGGGTTGTGCCAGAGCTTTGTGTCCTGTTTGCCCGGAGCGTCTCCTCTGGTTTCCATCAGTAGAAACTCCTGGGAAACCGTCACTGGGAGAGTCCCACTGGGAGCAGGAAGGGCATAGTGACATCAGCAGCTTTTGCTTTCATCACCCCCCCATCCCGTTTTTTTTTTTTTTTGGCTCTCTTTAGCCCTCCTCTTCTCTCTCTCTCTCTGTGACGTTGCTTTTTTTATCACTCACTCTCCATCCCCCCGCTTATCTCTCCCTCCGTCCTCTTCTCTCTCTGAGAGGCAGCATTTATAATGGCGTCTTGTTTTCCCTCCTCTGCTCGAGTGCGCGCATGACCGTCCTCCTCACTGTGTGTTATTTCTCCGTGCGCATGCTTGCGCTGGTGAAAATGGCAGGATTACTACAAGTCGGGGATAATCCGCTGCCCTGACGGCGTTTCCATTCCTGAGCTCAGAGAGGCATGTGACTACCTCTGCATCTCCTTCAACTACAGCACCATCAAGTGCAGAGATCTCAGTGAGTACACCAACTCCTCATCCTGCTCAGATATTCCCTTGTGTGTGTAAAGCTGCAGAGTAATGTAGTTTCTGTTTTTGTCCATGCGCAGACTTCGGTGAGTCTCTTGTAGTTGTCGTATCCTCGGGTTAAAATAGAACTTGTTTGCTTTTCTGTGTCAGACTCGGGTAACATGAGATTAATCATGAATTTACTATGAAATTTCTATATCTATATTTAGTGTCTGATGTGAACGTGCGAAGTTCCTTGCTTGTGTGTAGAAACTTGGGCAAAAAAAGCTGATTGATCTTAGAGTATCAAAAATGAACATGCAGAATAGGAAATAAAAAGTCAAAACAAATCTGTTTTTGCTTAATCGCTGTCTGCTTGCATGCACATGGAGATGTCAGTGGGATATTTTGGTTGAGAGCGTGCTTGCCAGTGCCGCTTGTTTGTGTGCAAGTACGTGGGAGGAGCAGCTTCAGCGCTCTGCTGCTGTTTGCGCCTCTAAGTAGGCCATGATTAGCTGTGAGATTTACTGTTTTATATGGGCCAAAAAAAAAAAAAGGAGAAAAAAGCAATCCATGCTCAATAGAGAATATTTTTAAAATTTGTTTTAGTTGTGCAGTGCGAACATACTCAGTGTTATTGACATCCGTTTCTGATCTGAATATTCACACAGAGTTTCTCAGAAAACGTCTGCTTCTGTTTTTTAAAGATATTCAGTGCTTACGAGGAAATGTAGAAGTACAAAAAAAAGGGAAAAAGACAAGATGTTCTGAATGTTAAAATAGACACAGTCACATTCAAGCAGATTTTATTTGGGTCACAACTGCAATCTTTCCAGAAGGTTCCAGTGGTTACCAGATCCTTTCTAAAGATTTTCTGTGGATTTTTTGTTTGTTTTTACAGTGAACCTTAAACCACAGCTGATGTTTAAATTTAACTCATGAAACATTAGGAAGCGCTTTATAAACAGTTAGGTTAGTTATATCCTGTCTGCTCATTAACAGACAATTTGTAACTGTTTAAGTAGTTTAAAGCAGTAGTTTCTTTAAACTACTGCTATTTTATAGTCAGTAAATTATTTTTTGTCAAACTGCTTTTGGTATATTTGTTTTACCAACTACATAAATATACATGTAAATTGTCTTGTCAATAAAGCTTTTTTTTTCTTTGGAACATAGATAATTTATAGTTTCAAGTCACTTAAACAGTCAAAATAAGGATGTGCAAGAACTGTAACAGAATTATTAATATTTGATTGGATTTCTGTTCCTTTTTTTCCCCAGAGCGATTGTCTGTAAATCTGTTTATATATCAATCATAAAAATATTACGATGGAACCAAATTTTCATCCTTATTGTAGATCATCATATGTTTTTTTTTAATGGCACTAAAAAACAAAAGAATTTTTGAACGTTTTTTTATTTCTTGTAAGTTGCATCAGTTACTTTTGCTTCAAAGTCCAAAGTGTTTAGTTTCCATCAATGCTTCTGCTAAAGTCTTCACAGAAGACCTAAATGACTACAGGAAAACATCAACACACAAAACAGACGCAAATAAAGCAAAAAAAAAAAAATCCTATTTTCCTAAATATAAACAAATATATTTAACAAAAAAACCTAAAAGATGCAGTCATATTACGTTCACACAGTTTGACGTAATGTGATCCTGTGGGTGTATTTTAGCTGCTCGTTAAAGGATAATCTAATAAACGTGGGCTTGGTCCGCTCAGGCGCCCTGATGCACGAGCTGTCCAACGACGGAGCGCGGCGTCAGTTCGAGTGTTACCTGGAGGAGATGGTGCTGCCGCTGATGGTCGCCAGCGCCCAGAGCGGGGAGAGGGAGTGCCACGTGGTGGTGCTGACCGACGACGACGTGGTGGACTGGGATGAGGAGTACCCACCTCAGATGGGAGAGGAGTACTCTCAGAGTAAGATATAGCCACCATGTTGTTACTACCGGCTGTGAGAAGGATCTGTTAGAGGTCACACTCTAATTACAGAAGACATGATGAGGAGGAGAAAACCTCCGTCTGAGCAGGTTACTGACACGAGAGCTTTCTGCTGTCAAAAAATACCTGTCAGATATGAATCGATACTAAACATAAAGATATTACAAAAGGCTATCTTGAAAATAAAATGGAATGTGTAAAAACAGTGACTCTAAAGAACAATTTCTAAAATTAAGTAGTGTCAGCAAACCAGTTCCTACCATAATCCAATGATTGTCTTCCTTTTCTGCTTTAGGGAACAGAGCAATCACCGTCTGACTGTGTTTGGTTTGAAGAAAAGATTGATGCAGATTTTATTTTTACTAAAGGACATTTTAATATTTGGATGAATTGCCTGTAAATTTAGCCAGTGCTTGCATTAGCCTGTGTAACCTGTGTTCCAAGTTATGGGACTAAGGAATTTGCCCTTAAGTACTAAAACTAAATCTGATGTTTGTATTTCAGCTCCAGCATTGAGCAGTAAAGGTTAAAGGCATGTCCTGCCAGCAGAGATTTACCTGCTGCTGAGATTACGCCCCAACAAATGAAGAAATGCCATTGCTGTTTTTATTTTTAGTCTATGCAGTCACAGACACATCAAGTGACACATTTGAAGTTTTAGCTGTGTACTTTAAAGTGATGAGTGTTAAATCCTGCTGATTTAATAATGTCGTCCATTCTCTCTACAGTTATCTACAGCACCAAACTCTATCGTTTCTTCAAATACATCGAGAACAGAGACGTGGCCAAATCTGTGCTGAAGGACCGAGGACTGAAAAAAATCCGCCTGGGAATTGAAGGTAATTTACCTTTATGGGAAAACATTTTTCTGAAATCACTGTTTATTAGTGAATTTATGGAACTTTTTCAAACTCCTCCGCTGCAGACTCGAGCAAAGCCATTATCATGTGACGCTGAATGTAGAAATAAACTATTTACTGGAGATTTTTGGTATAGTTTAATGACTTTTAAACTAAGAGTGTACTACTGGTTGAGATCACTGCACCATCTGTAGCTGAACTTGTTCTTCAAAGTCTAGATTGTTTTATTAGTACTTAAACCTAGGATGACCAAACTGATCACCGCTATTTTATCTTTCCTCCAGATGAATATCAATATAAAAAAGCTAAAAGTTAGTTGGGATGTGCCATTAACAGTAATGCACATTGGTCAGTGTTCCATACAAAATTCAATACATTTCTCAAGTCTTGCAAAAACGCTAGATCCATCAGACTATGTTTTGATCTAAACCATCCTATTATAGCTGCTGGCAGCATTTCACCTGCTGAAATGAGACAGCAGGTGAAATGCTGGCTCATTTCACCTGCTTGTATTTGGGTTCTCGTTCTGTCGGCCACTAACACAACTAGTGACCATAGATGAGGGCAGGAACGCAGATGAACGTTAAGCCAACAGACCGGTACAACGTTCACATCACTGCAGACAGCTCAACAAGATGTCTCCATCAGTCCTTTTTTCTTTCATTTGTGAGAATGAAAGAAAATTCTCACAGGACCACTTGCCCCAAGTGGAGCAAGTGGTCCTGCTCCACTTGGGGCAGGACCAAGAGGAGGAAAATCCAAGAAATTCAACTTGTGTGTAGAATTTTTCAACATGAGTGCATTTTTCCTAACATGCTGAACTGCTGTAGCAGTTGATTTAACTTTGCTTCGTTCCTCACCAGGATACCCAACCTATAAGGAGAAGGTGAAGCGACGTCCCGGGGGTCGCCCCGAGGTCATCTACAACTACGTGCAGCGTCCCTTTATCCGCATGTCCTGGGAGAAAGAGGAAGGGAAGAGTCGCCACGTGGACTTCCAGTGCGTCAAGTCAAAGTCCACCACCAACCTGGCGGCGGCCGCAGCCGACATCCCTCAGGACCAGCTGGTGGTCATGCACCCTCCTGGCCCGCAGGTGGACGAGCTGGACACTCTGCCCCCTCCGGCCAACGAGCCTCACCAGCCAGCGATGGGACAGGCGCCGGAGAACCACCCAGGAGCCCAGCTGTACGAGGGCCCGCACCAGCAGGAACACCAGAGCCAGCCCCGCACCAACCAGCAGCCACACAGCAGCAGCGGTCACTGTCAGCCGACGTACCACTATGACCCGGACCACGACAATCCGTCCCCCTCAGCGTGACGCCGCCCGCTCCCACACAGCCACGTTCACTACAAGTGCTTTCGTCACACAGCTGCAGCCATCGCTCAAGGTTCGACTGGAACCAGGTTATCCTGACTGCCGGGCGCACAGTGCAAGTTTTCAAAAATAAAAGCACCTCTTAATGTGAACAGACTCCCATTCCTCTTCTTTCCCGAGAGGCAAACCGCCACTTTGCCTTCTGCTGCGACACATCATCCAAATCAAGCCGAACTCTGGAGCACATCAGCAGACGCCCTCACTCGGTTTCTGCCGTTTATCCGACCAAAGGAGCGGCGGCGTGTTAACGCGAAGAGACAAGAGGATCGTTTTACGTTTTATCGGAGCGTGCGCGGGACCTCTGAGTGGTCGTCACTGCACCTGATTGGTTCATTTGTTTTTAGTGCCTCATCACAGTTTATTTAATATTAGATGTGAAGATTCCTTTTCCCCTAAATATTTAAAGGCCTTTATAAAAACCTGTTTTACAGCGACGAGGTTCCACTCCTGTTTACGGTTTGTTATTTCTAAACTCGGCACAGATTTATTGTCACTGCTGTGGGCCAAGATGTCAGAAAAGATGTTGTACATTTTCTAAATAAACTGGATTCACAAACTTCTGGAAATGTTTATTTAAAATGTTTTTGACCTCAGAGTGCAAACGGAAGACTCTAGAAGGTAATTAAAAATTCTTTTAAGGACTAAAAGCAATAGGAACTGAAAGTTCATAGACTAAATTGTAAGAGTAGGTTTCAGAACGTAAGTACCAATTATAAATTTTAAGATAAACTTTAAAGAGGTCAGCATGTCTTTTGACTCGTAGTGTAGTGAGCAAGACATGCTCACTGCACTATCTGGAAATTGTTTCTTTTAGAGATCTGCAAAAAGAGAATGGACATTTATTCCCAATCTTAGTTCCTGAGCCCATTCTCTAAAACTGTTCACAACTTCAAAAGATGTGAAACAAGTTACCCAAGTTAGTCCAAATTAGAATCCAACTTAAAGCCCAGTGTTGTTTCATGACTATTAATTTGTTTTTTGGGGGCAGGGGGGGTTGTATAAACTGAAAGAAATATAGAAATGTCATTGTAGGAAAAGATGGAACTTTAAAATAGGAATACCTGCTCTACACAAATTTATGTCAGCCAGCACTAGAGTTAGTCACACTACTAGAGTTTCAAATACGGATCCTGCAAAAACCTGAAGAATGACAAAAGGACATATTAGGCAGATAAATAAATGGATGACTGATTGGAAGGACAGATGGATGATGGACAGATGAAAAGATTGGTTGTGAATAAAATGGACAGATAATGTAAATAAAGTGTGATGTCAGGATAAGCAGCCAACATTACTCCACTTTAAAACAGCAGCTGATCCTGATGTTCAAACCTCCAAAATCTGACCTGAAATTCAAAACCGATGGTCTTTATTCTCGCCTTGCCGTTGAACATAAATGCTGAAACAATTTCAAGTCGGAGTTTGACTTGGCAGAAGATGAAAGGAATGCAGAAAACTGGGAACAATCTGCTGAGGAAATGTAAATCTGCCAATTAAATATGCATAAAGAGCTCCCACTGAAACCTTAACTATTTAATGCGCGAGTTCAAAGTGCTCACTCAGGCTTTAAATAACTTTCTGGGGCATAAAACGAGGCACGGAAGAAGCCTGTTGGATACTTCATTATTTTTGTTTTTACCTTTCAACATCCTCCTCTGATCTCCACTCAGCTCATCGCCTCTTTCTGCTCCTTGCTGAGGCGGATCTTCCTGCTGCTGGATGGCAACATCATTTAAAAATACAACCGGGCCGCTCTGATTGGCTGACCCAGGCCGTCAGGTAGAAACCACGCAGAACGCAAGCGTTCCGAGAATCCGGCTATGACAGAAACAATTTTTTTTATTTTAAAAATATTTCACTGCTGATACATACAACACACTCATCGTACTCATATATATTTGCATAAAGTATACTCTTAACATGATAATATTTAAAGATTTGATACATTATTGTCAGGTGGGGAGAGTAATATAAACAAAGGGAAACACTTTCTTGTAGTGTGTGGAGTACAAACACTGAATCAGAAACCGAGTGGGACAAACAGAGGGCACCTCGCCAGCTGCTCTCTGATTGGAGGGAGAAAAGGGTATTTAAAAAAAACAACTTAAAGAACTGTAAAGGTTTCAGAGTTGGTCATCAAAACGTACCGCCTGCATGGAAAAATAACACTTGTGACTCATCTGCATCAGATTTTACAAGCCTGAATGCCATATTTGCTTTTAATCATAAAACAATGTTGGCAGAAGGTGAAATCTGGATAATCTCGAGTTAAATTATTTAAAGGGTTACTGCTGGTTTTAAAAGGTAAAAGCATTTAAAGAGGAATGTCTTAATTTGACCATAAAAATAAGTGCCGTGCATTGCAAGAATCGTTCCAGAGGATGGCTCCCTGCTTCTGGTTAAATGTTGTGTTTTGGTCGCCTCCACGGCTTTTATTATGAAGCAATACATTTATAGTAAAACAAGTAGTTTGAGGCTACAGGGTAACATGAACACCTAGAGGAAAAAACAACAAAAAACGGCAGTTTTAATTTCCTGCAATTACATTTCAGTGACTTGGGGAAATTTGTCCCTCTCTATTGTTTAACCGTGTTCTTAAACAATTGGTATCCGTTGATTTTTATTTACAGTGTTTTCATAAGCAATGTAGACAAATGAGCAAAACAATCAAAAATAAAAGCTCATAGTTGTAAAATATCCATTTATTTTACTTCCAAAACCTGCTGATCTAAGCAGGATAACTAAGTGTTTTTTTACTGAGAGATATTGGAGCCATCATTTTATACCCTTTTTATATTTTGTCACATTTAACCTGGTTTTATTGTTGAAGAAAGCCATATAAAAATAAATATTGAAACACTGAAGGGAAACCTTTAGGAGATTCACCGACACGGAGCCAGAGCTACAACCCATCCTTTCCATTAAGAATCTGCGGACAAAAAAAAGTATTGATTCGTCCGAGATTAATTTACCCCTCATTGGATTATTTGAAAAAAGTATTTGGAACCAGACAAAATGCGACTAAAGTCCAGGGGTATGAATATGTCTGCAAGGCACAGTTTTCTGTTTTCTATAAAAAAATTAAAAATAAATAAAAACAAATAAAAAAAACTTAAAAGTTGTCAGAAGTCAAAGCAACTGTGTAATGTTGACTGAGGTACAGATAAACACGTTGCTCGTAAATTTCCAGCTAAAGACGGACCAAAATTGCCAAACGATGAGGCAAACAAAATAAATAAATACATTTAAAAATTCTCCACTATTTAAACCTGAACAGTATTTACTGTGTTCAGTGCTGTGTGTATGTCGTAAAGTCATCTTTTAAATTAAAAAGCAGGCTTCCATCTTTAGTATTTAGCATTTCTTAGTTTAAATAATCCCATTAGAAATAAGGGTGGGGGGGAATAATCTAGTTTTAATAATACTGTCAGAATACTAAAAAAAAAAAATGTTCAATGCTTTTCAGAAATAAGCCACATTTATCTGCAGAATCCACTTTTGGTTTTTTCCACACAGGCAGGAGTCAAGATGCTCGAACCTCTTCTAAGTAAAATAAACCGAGGCGATGAGGTTATGCTGAAGATAGTTGTCATGATGGAGCAGAGAAACAGACACTAAAGTGCAACTTTACTCCGAGGCTCTAGGCGGCCGTCTCTAAGAAAGGTGGTTATTGATCCGCGACTGGATCCGCCTCATTCAGTTTGAGGCAGTTTGATTGACAGCAAAGTGCAGCTAACGCAACATCTGCTCACTTTTAGGAGTCAAGTTGATCGAATTTAAGACACTGAACTGCTTTTTCTTTTAAGTTCACAAACTAAAGTTGTTTCATCAGGAGGGTTATGAACGAAATTTGAGCCAAAATCCATCGAACAGAACAGAATTTCCTCACATACAGCCTGAAGTGCTTCTTTAGAGCAGATGGAGGATGTGTGAGTGCAAACCCTGTGACCCATAGTCTATTACTCTTAAAAAGAGTTGAAATACAAATATAGATATAAAAAAAACCCTGACTTTATAAAGCTTGTAATTGGATTAAGGTCCGTTTCTTTGCTGGAGCAGTTTGGAAAGCAGCGCTGTGGCATTCTGATGGCTAAAACAGTAATAGTAGTAGGTCTTCACAAGTCCCCTTCAGGTTTATAAAGAAGGATGTCATTCCTCCGTGTCACATCAACAAATGAGTACAAATCAACATATAATTGCTTCACCTGGAATAAAACTATTGCAGCTGAGCTACAACCAAATCTTTGAGGCTGGCGGATGACGACGTTGGAGGGCCTGACTGGAGGAAGAAATGACAACCTTGTCACTTTAAACGTTGAAAAAGCGTCGGAGGACTGGTTTCCATTGTGTTTTGGGGACCTGTGACGACATCTACTGAGCCACATCGATTCTAGGATATCAATTTATGTTTGTTTTTTTATCACCGTTTCATTACGTTCCACGTGAAGCACTGCAGGCTGTGTTGGGTTAAATGTTCTGTTATTCACCCGTTTGTCAAATCCAACGCAGAATAGTTGGGAAGAAACCCTTTTCACGTACAGTACAGACCAAAAGTTTGGACACACCTGGTCATTCAAATGGTTTTCTTTATTTTCTCTTGAAGCTCATCAAGAGAATACAGAGCAAAGTAGTAATCACAGCTAAAGGTTGCTACTTTGAAGAAACTAGAATATAAGGCGTATTTTCAGTTGTTTTACACTTTTTTGTTTAGTACATATTTCCACATGTGTTAATTCATAGTTTTGATGCCTTCAGTGTGAGTCTACAATGTCAATAGTCATGAAAATAAAGGAAACTCATTGAATGAGAAGGTGGGTCCAAACTTTTGGTCTGTACTGTACATATTGGTTCAGGAAACGCCAGCAAGGCGGCTTTTTAAAAAATGATGCCCAAAACTAAAAATGCACCTTGCTTATTCAGAGTAAACTTTCAAACCGATTTAAGTTTGCTTCCAGCTGGCTGGAACAGCCTTCTTTAGAGGGTGGGCGCTTCATTTGTGCACAGTTACAGGGAAACCTGGACATAAACGACCGCAGCGTGGAGCGGAAATCAAGCGCTCCCCACTGAACGACACTTGATCCCAGAACAAACTGCAGTCTTTGAACATGTCAGGAGTCCTGGGTGGGTTATTTTTCTGGGAGGAGGTGCGGGGTTGGTCGTTGACCTGTGTTTGTTGTTGGTGGTGGTGGTGGTGGAGGGGTCCCAGAGCCACTGTTGGACAGGGGTCAGTCGGAGAAGGAGCATCCACATGTTAGCACCACAGTTCTGTAACGTATGCTTCCATGATCTGGACGACTGTCTCTCGCCGCGCCCGTCTGACGAGGCGCCTGATCTGCAGGCAACCAACACCGGAAAAATTATGCGTCATTTTGGTGCGGGAGCTTTGAAACCCCCCAACGGTTTGTCAGGCCCACCTACGAGGAATGATGAATCAAAAGAGTAGGCGTGAAAGTCTAAACAACCGTCCAGCCTGAACTGGAGACAACATCTCTTGTGGGAATAAAAATCTTCAGTATTTACAGACTCAAAATACTCTTTTTAAGACGCCACTCTTTTTTTCTATTCGGTGTAATTGTGTACAGATGGCAGAAAACAGGAGATCCAGTAGAGGACGAGGGGGACAAAAATAAAAAAAATCAAGAAAAAAAAAATCTGAATGACCGAACTCTCTCCATCAGTGGCTCCAGATCTTCCCTTCCGAATTCCTCACAAAGGCCAAGGCAGGTCGCTGAAGTCGACGGGGCCGCCGAGGCCGGCGTCCGCCTCCAGCAGGGACATGATGACCGCCATGGCTGCCTCGTCGTTGCTGGGGCTGCTGGAGCCGGGCTCGTCCATAATATCTATGCTCAGGTGGGAATTATCACCTAAACAGACGAGTGGGTTAATGAGAAAATTATGTTCAGGCACAAAAACACAGCAGCCGCCTAAAGTGTAAGTAGTAGTGCCGTGACTCACTCATGATGGACTGGTTGGAGTAAGGGTAGCCCACAGAATCAGGTCCAGGGATTATCCCTGTGCTCGGCAGGTCAGGGGTCCCACCGTTCTGAATCTAGAGAGACCAAAACTCACAGGTTTAATGTGAAAGTAAGACATTAAACCTTAATGTCAGAAAGATTCCTAAACTCATATGTGGACTAGAACATCACAAGAAAAAAAAAGAAAAAAATTTTGCCTTTTTAAAGTTTTGTTTTACTCAAATTTAGGCATTGTGCCCTGTTGTGTTGACTTGGAATGCTATTGGACAGGAAACGTGCACATAACCCCTCCCCCCCCATGGTCACAAGCATTCACAACCTAAAAAACCTTGTGTGATTACATACAGAAAAATTGGGATTCTATGTATGAATAATGACGTGAAACCAAAGTCTCAGGATTAACATGTTTGTATATAAATTGCCTGTTTTTCGTTGGCAATAAAGTAAAAATAAACTGAAAACATACCTATAGCAAGTAATCCTATAAAACCATCAACAAGGTTGAACTTCTTTCTTTTTCCATGTTTTTCATTGTCCAGCTCTTGAAGGGTTAAATTAAATCTCTGCTGTAATATGTGTCATTTTCTGTTACCTTCTTGCCCCCTGGTGAGCAGGTGTCGGGCGGTGGGGTGCTGGTTATATTCAGAGGGCTGGAACCACAGCTGGAAGGAGATGAACCTCGAATCCTGAGAGAGAAACAGACACCTTCAGAGCTCCTGAAATAAAATACACCCCCAGGCCTCAAAAGAACAACAAAAATACCAGCTTTGTTCATTTTAATTTAGAAAAAATGGACAAAAAGATTCAACAATGCAGACGACCTGAGATTGACAGCCACACAAACAGCTGCTCGTTGTATTAGACACACATTGCAGAGGGAAAACCAATTTTTTATTTTTTTTTTAAAAAAAAAGGTTGAACATTTTATTTGTGTATGCACAGCTTGCAAAGCTGAGTTTTGCAAACTGAATATAACCAGAAAGACTTGTAATTACATTTTTCAAGTAACGGGAAAACAGCATCTGGTGGCAAAAGCTATTTCTATTTAATAATTCAGCAGGAAGGGAAGACATACACCGTTCATCAGGGTCATGCTGACTGGTCAGTATGAGGAAGCCCCATCACTGACCTGTCGAGATGCTTTGATTGCTTTCATTTACATCCCAGCAATGGAGTCAGACTGACTGACTGGATGGAAGATTAGTTTTAGATGTCCTGCCAAAACGGCACTTTGCCAATTGACCCAGCATGCCAGCGACGTGTTGAAAAAACAAAATGCAGTTCAGATAGTTACTGAGTCTTACAGGGTAAAAAAAAAAAAAATTCTTCCGTTTTCCCCCAGAAGTCACAGCCAGCAAACTTTCTTTAGCAGCCATTAGTAGAAAACTTTCTTTGTTCCATTTGATTAATCAGTTTTCCAGCTAAGTGTGAGTCAGACACTAACGCAGACATCTGCCTTATAAAAATATCTCCACAGTTCTTCCAAGATTTTAAACTGTCATACAGTTTGCATTAGGCACTGATTGCAATAATGGTTAATTACAGAAAAGACCTTTCCCATTTGAAAGACCTACGGCAAACGGAAACGTTTGCCATAGGCGAGGATGCATTCCTTGCATCGGGCGCACGGAATGCGTCGTAAAAACCTGCCGGTTTAATTGAATTTCACAATGCCATGCTGTCTCTTCCATCAGATATTCATGGAAAAAATTAAAAGTCTCCATCTTACTGTACGTATCTTAATTATAACTCAAACGTCAATTCAGTTATTAACCACACATGGAAATCACTGCTACCCCCACGACCCGAACCCGGATAAAGCGGAAGAAAATGGATGGATGGAAATCAGATGTTTAGTAACTTTCCTTTTCTACAGATATGTTTATCTTCTCTTAAGAAGATAATTAATGACATCTCATCTCGGTCCGGCGGGGTCGAGATGACCTCGAGTTTTATTTTTATGAGTTTTACTTTTGTGTCATTTCAAGAACTGACAGTCTGACGGGACAACGTCCCTCCATGCTTTCCCGCTGTCCGATCATCATTTGCAGCACAGGAGGGTTAAAGTTAGTTATAGCTGATCTGCAACATTTTACAGCAAAAGACAGAAGGACTTAACACCTAACAATGGATAAATAGTCAACTTATGATGCAGTCAAGTTCCACAGAGTCCTATTAACGACTGAATTATTGTCTTCAGGTGTTTTGAAGCAGACAACAGTAGCAGGACATCATCCATTGAAGACAGGAGTTTAACATCCCTGACCTAAAGCATTCTCACTCACTCTACTCTGACCCTTTTTGTGGACACCATGAGTGTTAGCCAATCTGTTGCCTAGGCAACCACAGAGGTGTTTATGCTCCTCCACCACCTCACATTTGTTCCCATTTACAGTGAGATGACAGTTTCCACATCGCAACAAACACACAAACTCTCTCACTCAACCCAGACTCTTCCAAGAGTCTGAACTATCCTTGTAGGAAGAACCAAAGATTTTTTGAAGTTAAAATTAACCACTGTAAATTATAAAACACAACTTCTGAAATATGTCAGAGGAGGAGATTTGACTCCACTGGGCTCTAAATTTGCACATGCCACTGTTTGAGATTTAAGTCCTTAAAATAACCTCTCCAGATGGGTGCAACATGTTGTCCTATTTCTCCCTGTACCGACCATCCGATGACTCCCCTTTTACCTCATGGTTGGTATTTTTCATATGATGAAGAATGATTCAGTCCAAACTGTGTGAAATTACACACCAAAGGTCAAATTCTGTTCACAATTTCCCCACAGATGCTCCCGTACAGAAGGCTTTTAATAGCGGTTAAATCATGCCTTGGCTTCACGTAACCATCTGCCTTGCGAACCAGTTCGCATTAATTTTCCTTTTCAGGAACATCTGTATTTTTCTGCTTGATCAGTTTTGAAAAATGGCACAGGCTCGATCTGCTCCCTCTCACCTCTGAATCTCCATCACTTCCTCCGCTATCATGCGTCCGATCTTCCCGGCTCCCGCTCTCGTGCCGCCTGGGATGCCGGGAACGGTCTGCAAAGCCCGTCTCCCCCCACCTGACAAATCGTCAGGAAAACAGGAAATATGTCATTTAAGCAGCACAACAACATATATGCTCACACCACAGGACATGCTTCGGTGTTTTCAGCTGTTTTACCCTCTGAGGTTAGAACGCTGTCCATGCTCTGCGGAGAAGCAGCCGACTGAGGGTAATCTGATCCTTCCATTATTGGACACCTGCAGGGGGAAAAGCACAGATGGAAAGATGATCCGCCTTCCAGTGCGAGGTCTGCAGCGATGAAAAGCTAAAGCTTTCAGGTGTGCGGATACTCACGATACGACCGTGTTAGTAGAGACGATGTACTCCACCTCCTTGGTCCAGGGGTTCATGAAGCTGAACCATCTGCTCCTCAACGTGATGAAGGAGCCATCTTTGATTTTGAATTTGTAACAGTTGGTGTTGATCTTTTCTCTCATCTGCAGCACTGAGGACACAGAAACCACGATTTATGCTTCCACCCCTCCTCCGATGGGATTATTGAGTTATTACTCCGCTTCACTTTCAGACGATACCTTGTCTGTGACACTCGGCCAGGTGGCTGATGTCATCCTGGTGAAAATATTCGTAGAAGGAGGTTCCGAGCAGCTCTTGGGGCAGGTAGGCGAGGATAGCTGTTGCTCTGGAGACACGGAAATCATTGACTTTATGTTGATGGTGTTTGACTTTTGACAAGTTTAATACAGAGAATGTAGAATGCTTTTAACCCCCCCGAGAAAATATTTGATGACTTAATTTTGCCAGTAGATCTACTGGCATAAGCTGCAACTTTCCTTCAACAACTAAACTAAATACATCAACCAAAATATTTGCTTTAGAGAGAAGTTTGTTTCAAAGTTAAAAATTAATGTTTGTGAACAGTTCAGGAGTTGTGGAGTAACTTCAAGCTTTAAGTGATTAATGTTTCTTCTCTGGTTAGATTTTCTTTCGGTAATTTCCAGCTGAGATTCCCTGTCGGTAAAGCACTGATTGGCAATTATTTTCCCCTGATCAGATCTGACTAGTGAATAGCAGGTCAGTCACTGGAAATGATCTAATTTCTCTCTAAACGCATCAGAGAGAAATGAAGTGCATCAAAGAAATCAAGTGTGATTTGATGCATTTGATTTTGGATCTAGTAGAAATATGATCAAAGGTTGAGCACAATAGAGATTTATTTATAATTTGAAGCACAACAAAGTGCTATTATGAAAGGTTTTCTGCCCTTAAAAATGATGTTCACTGTCATTAATAACATATTAATATTAATAATATTGTTAACAACTTTAACTTTAAGGCAGCCAGAGTTAATGATTTCCTCTTGTCAAAATCCATCAATAATCACACAGATTTTATTTAAATGATGATCATTAGTCCTGATTTTTTACTTAATAGCTGCATGTTAACTTGCATCGTCACCATATCTGTAATGCTGTAATAGTCCTTGTAAAACCTGGTCATCTCAAATCAGAAAAAAAGAAAATGTAATAAGACTTTCATTTTTCAAAATACATGTAAAACATTTCAGTATAAAAACCAAGCAAGGCAACTATAAAGCAAAACCAAATTAAATTTTTTTTTCTCGTCCTCAAAAAAAACAACAAAAAAAACCACGAAATACACCAACCATTTTCCATTCTCACCTCTGGTCGACGAAGACAAACTTGCCGTCGATGGCGTGCCTGGAGACGTATTCTGTGGGCTTCACCCTGATGTCGGCCGGGCTGGGCTGGGGGACGATGTGGGGGTGTAGGCGGCCGATGGCCACCAGGCAGCTCAGGTTGCAGCCCTCGTTGTCGGGCTCGTTGTCTTCGTCCAGCCCCATCTTTGTGGGCGGCCAGCTCTTTAGGTACCCTGTGCTGTGGATGGTGCAGAAACTCTTCCGGTCAGCTGAAATGAGACAGGAGTAAAAGAGAGAGAGAAAGAAAAATAAAGGTTAAAAATAAATAAATCATTCCTTTGAAATGATTTCCTTTGAAATTTCATATTTCAATTCAATGAAGTTGAAATCAAAATGCTTGAATTACGATAATAAATTCAGATATGTCTAGATGTATCAAGAGATGTAAAATCCAAAGTTATATATTATTACTATAATTATTGAAAGGCCACAAAAACCTATTAGAATCAAGTCAGACAACTAAAACAATACAAAACAGTCAAGAGAAAAGAAGAAAAAAAAATCTGTGTCAAAGGTCAAACCCTAAACATATTTGAGTGATTTCTGAGGAATTTCATGTGAATATAAGGTATATGTTTGTATGTTCTTATTAATGTAAATAAAATATTTAAAGAGCAATTATTTGCTTATTTGTCATGTCTTGAGAACGAAATAACAAAACTATTTTAATTACTTGTGCTAGCATGATACACATTTGGGTTTCATGTCAAAATTTAATATGAAGGTTATTGTTGTGGTCTTATAAGAATAAGTAGGGATGTCAATGACAAAATTTGCTGGAAAAAATTATTCTACAAGCATTTTTTTAAGCTCAAATACAAGACCATAAAAAATACTTTTAAATGACAAAATAATGACCTAAATAAATATGCTAATTGTATATACACTATTTACCTTACTTGAGTCATTAATGTTTAAAAACTGCATTTCTGTAAGCTTCATTATTTTAACGGGAAGTGAAATTTAAAAAAATTCCAACCTGGCGAACAAAATGTAGGTATCAATCCTGTAGTTCTTTTCATGAATGGTAACTGTAAACTATTGTTAATCATCTTTGTTTCTAAAAGCATTGAGACTCATTTATAACTAAATCTATCAAGTCTAAATTTGTGTATTTTATTTGTTTATCTGAAGCTGCAAAAAAAAAAAAAATTTATATATATATAAATATATATACAGTATATATCACAGACTAAGGAAGCAGTGCAGATTATTTAGTCTCGCGTAAGAAATGGACTTTCTTACTTTGCTCATTTGAGTTGTAAATTTGCATTAGTTCGCTCAACCTCTATTCAAAGCAACAACCACTGAAACATATTTCCTTTAAATAGGTAACTTAGTGCATGACCGAAGCTTTCTGGTACCAACACAGAACAACAGGAGGACGGCAAAGTGTATCACAATAAACTGTGGAATGTTAAAAATAAAATTTATTTACAGTGGCTTTATCCATTGTGCTGCATGACTTTACTCGGCAAATGTCTTCAGAAATCAATGATGCTTCAGCAAATCCCACCACTGACTAAGCTGGGTCACACACAACCATCTGTGTGACTCATTTGTCCTCAGGCCTGCGCAGCACACAGACCTTGTTCCAGGAAAACCCTCCGATGATGTAAGGAAGATTTTGTATTAAAAGCCAATGGAAAAAAAAAAAAGTTTATGCTGACTAGATTAAACACACATAATGGTGAATGGAATACACTCGAAAATGGAGAATTTAAGTAATTGCACATTTACTGAGACAAGATTCCTGCAGATTGGTCAGCAGTGGAAATGCAGAATATTGACTATAAAAACACCTCATCCAGCTTTCGTGGAAGGACTTCCAATGCACTGGGTGCTGCAAAATAACACTTCAAGAGCGATTTCGCCGTCAAATATCAAGCTTCACACATGACTCACTGCAAGGAGGTCACAAGTTCAATTCCAGGACAGAACCTTTCAATGTGGAGTTTCTATGTTCTCTGTGTACATGCCAGGGTTTTCTCTGGGTGTCCCACAGTCCAAAAACATGTACGTTTAATCAGTGTTGTGGACGAACACATCCATGAGCTTAACTCACATTTTTGAGGAATTTAAACTGAACGAAACAGCTTAAGTGTGAAACGTTAAGTTAATAAAACTGTGCTCTCTGTGGGGGCGAACTAAAACAAATTACACTTTGGTTCTATGGCAAACGTTGCATACATCACAAGGAAAGAATGCCAGCTACAATCACAACAGAAAGTAGTTTTACAAGCTTGAGTCAGGGGCAGCTGGATAGAAATGCACACCGCACTGTTCAGATTTTAAACATATAAATCGGAAAACCATGCAACAATTCCCTTTCGTTGCGTTATTTTGTGTTAGAGTATCATAAGAAACAACTGCAGTTAGTGCTGCTGTATGGTAGTGAACCTTCTATAAAACCACAGGTGAACAAATTCAAGCAGGCAAACTTCCTCTGTTTTCTAATGGAAAAATTGATCTGTCAACCGAAGTGTGATTCCTTTTTTTTCAGCTAAAGAAGCAACAAAAAGTAAAAAGACATCAGAAAATAGAAGCTTTTAGTTTTGTAACAAAACTACATCTTATGAACGTGAGGTAAAGTGAAGAGAGAACTACTGACAATATAAAATGATATAAACCAAAAAGTAAGTTATGAAGGCAGCGCAAGAAGGCTGCAGGTGTTGCTATAAGAAACTTGATTTCATTTTGGCAGACAGTTGTAGACGTATGTTTCTCATTTCTTGCTACCTTTCTTCTTGGAGCAAGTGGAGGGGAAGTCTTTATCTTCTACTTTGACAGAAGGTCTGTTGCACTTCATCCTGCAGAAGAACGACCGTCTGGCTCCAGAACAGAGTCGAGATGGACCGGGAGTGATATCCGTCTTCACAGGAAGACCGGCTGAAATTACAAACAATTCCAGTTAGGACAAAAACTTTGAAAAGTGCTATTTTTTCCACTTTTCAAAAAGGATCTACAGATTAATTGTAAAGCAATCATCCTTCTAGTATTGTTGAGACAAAATTCAGTTGCTAGTTTTAGCTGTTGCCTATTTTCTGTCACTTCTTATTCATCCAAAGAGGCTTTGTAAAATTTCAGATCTTTTTTTGATCTTTTTTTTCCCCCCAGAAAGTAATGAAGTTGAACAATTTGTTTCTTATGCCTGAATATTGCGGACTGTGGCAGGTTTCCCACCCCCCCTCCCCACCTCTTGGGATCACAAAGCAGATTAAGACATAAATTCAGAGGGAGGATCTCAAGCTCTGCAAAACAGATGATATATGCTTGTCCTTGCTTACTTTTAGCGTCAATAAGTCTCTCTCGTGGCGCTGTATCTGAGGACGACAGCTGTTCTTTGACTTTAGCGATGTCCTTGGGGTGAAGGTAGTCAAACAGACTCTGACCTATCAAGTCATTCTTTAGACGACAGCAGAACCAGATGACATATAAAAACAAAAAGAAAGAACATATGCATAGATTACAAACACTGATACATTTGTAATTCAGTTGTTTTACTGTGACGACAACATGCAGCGAGTTGCACAAATCGTATCTTCCTTTTAGAAAGCAAAGTGTGAATTATGCTACTGTATCAACATTTAAAGCAGAAAATGAAGATATTTTCTTGAGAACATCAAATATATCTTACAATTTACCTACTTCTAGTATATTATTGCTTTTATTGATAATGTACAGGCTGTGTTCTACCGCTGCTGTTCTAAATACTCTGTGAGGGAGGCTAAAAGTTATATTCATCTCAAGAACTCATGCTTGTTTTGTTGTGATTAGCTTCATCATCTCAGATGAACATGGTTAAGATCTTGAAAGTTGTTTTGTCTCCAACATTTTCAATGTTATTTATACTTTTGCTTTATAACTCTGTGTATAATCACTTGGAATGTTCTGTATGTTTCTGAGCTTTTAACACATTTTTTATGTTTTTTAAAAAATTATATGTAGAAAGGTGAGGAAACAAATGTTTTTCAATACTTGATTTACTTTTTTTTTTTTTTTTGCAATAATTTAGTCTTAGAAAATACCAAAGGTAATTCATTTCCCCCCCACTCTAAGAACCATATCTCCATTCATTAAACAGCTCAAACTGCACTCCACATTTATGTTATGTTTCCCTCTTGTTAAAAGCATACATTTCCAATAAATGAGCTGTTTCACTGTATAAGTGATTTAGTTTATGATGCTACTTGTACTCCAGCAGTGGCATCTTATGAAAAGGTTTCTGAAAATGAACAGCTTCAACAAAAATTTGCATCATACAGTGTACTAAAAACTCTAAATTGATCATACATGCATATATTTCATCCTCATGTCTCTCCATTTTACATGTCAGCATACCTGGCTGTAGTTCAGAATCTTGTACACAGATTCGGAAACAAAAAGGATTTTGCCACGATCGCAGCCAACCACAAACAGGAAACCATCGGCAGCCTACGTTACAAACGCAAAACAACACCATTACAGAGACAGCTGTTTAATGCTTTGACTAATAACACTGGCAACTAATCTCAAACTGTAAAACTACTGCAGGAGCATTACTCACTCACCCTTAGTATCAAATGCTTCAGTTCATCATCTGACAGAAAGGAAGGTTTGTAGTTTGCCTCTGTGTATGGGTTAGCTGCACCTGAAATCAGAGCATCAGTGGATATTCAAACTGCACCTGCACATGTAATAATTTCTTTCCATGTAAAAGTCAAAACCACTTCTTTTTAATCAACTAACAGCAACTGAATTACCTTTTTACAACCAATACAGTTCCATATTTGAAGTACGTCTAATAAAAACTCGCCCAAACAAAAGTGAGCTAAATGTTTGCGCAGCTGCTGAAATTTCTGGCTTTCATAACCAATTTTCCATCCCCTAATCAGTTTTGGAAAGAACACACTTTGATAATCTTTAGATTTTCCAGCTCTTTGGAAATGGGAGATTACAAATGACCAAACGTTCTGTCCTTGTCAACGAGAACAAACACCCAGGAACTATGTTATAAAATGATATTCCTGCCAAGTTTCCGTAAACTGATTTTATCATATTAAAAAAATAAAACTGGTAAGAAATGATTGAATTTTTTCCCCTCCTTGAGACCAAATAAAGGGTGAAATCGTATAAAATTCTTACTCTGAGTAACAATTAAAGAGATATGAAGACTAGACATATTCCACTGTATCAAAAGAATTAGAGCATTTTAACCTACTATAAAGAAGTAATTTTATAGTTGTAATATAAATTAAAATAATGATAATAATGGTATTCTGCTATTAAAAAAACTACTTCTGTATTTCCATTCAAAAATGTGAAACTCATTACACTAAATATTTTGGTTAATTTCAAGCTCAGGTTTAAAGGAAGCCCAGTTAATAGTGACCTTCAGCTACTTTGCACTGAACCATCTGCTGTTTAAGTTTTCTAGATGCACCTTCGTAAGTCAACAGTACACTTCCAGATTTCTAGTTTTTTACTTCTCCTGAAATTTATAATAGCGAATGTTCATATACCACGAAAGCACATCTTGCCACTTATGCTAACCTCTGAGTGTCTTCATGTGCTGCACCGCCATACGCAGGACCGTCAGCTTATCCAGTTTGCGGGACATTGCGTTACAAGTGGGTACAAGAGAGGCCAGCTCGTCGATGAAGCTGTTCATCTTGTCTCTCCGACGTTTCTCAATCTGACTGTGAGCCTCTCTGTGAGGGAGGAATACAGAAAACACAGTTACTCTTCTTGTCAAAACAACTAAATCCAGAATCGATCACTGATATCAAAGAAGTAAACTAATTTTCCACAGAGCTGAACTGCTGTCTTGTACTGCGAATTAGCAAGCAGATAAAATAAAAATCTTTAGTTATGCAATTCATCCTTGATTGTAAGACGTTGACGGAAACTGACCAACTTGGCTGTTCTGCTTTCACATCAACAGCATGCTGTATCAGATTCTAATTAACCATTAGATGTGCCCTTTCAGGGCTTTCCTTCCTAATAACTACGTCTTATAAAGCTCTGTTTTCAATCAGGCCAGTGGCACTGAGTCAGTGAAAGAGAGATTAGATGGTAATGAGAGAGAGGAAAGAAGAGCAGCGTTTGTACCTGGCATTCTTAATCCTGCCCTGGTGGTCACTGCAAAGACAAGAGGAAGAATTAAAAAGGAAAAAAGTGATCCTGCAAAAAACTTTATGGTTTCTGCAGGTACAGAGACAAAATGGCGAGAATGGAAGAATTTGGCCCTCAGCAAACCTAACAGGTTCTGTAACCTCATTTCATCATTACGCAACAAGGTCAGTGGAAGGTTTTATTCAACTGTACAATCTGCCGAGCCCCGCTTCACTTTTTCTCTTTAAAGAAGGCACAACAATGGGGACAATTTCCACTCCACCCAATTCTTCCTGCTTAGAAAGAGGTCTTGATTTCTTTTCTTTTTTTAAATGCAATCATCCTAAAGGGCTGGAATTTATTTTCCAACAGTACAAGACAATTATTAAAGATGTCTTAAGGAGTAAAATAAACCAAATGTCATTTGTGGTCCCCACGATACTGTATTTTCCAAACACTTTGTACCCCAAAAAAAAAAAAAAATATATATATATATATATATATATAAATAAAAATCTAAAATCCAAAAAAAGCTTTGTTTACTACAGATTACATAGTTGACAGAAAAGAATCATTGAGTCGTTTATCTGAGTATCCTGTGAAAGGATTTGGATACGTTGGCAGCTTGTAAAAACATTAAAGGAAAGTTCTGTGTGCTCTGGGGTAGTGGTGTCAAACTTTAATCCTTGATGTATGGCATCTGAAAATGTTTAGATGTGTATGATGTAAAGAAAAATGGGTAAGAAAATGGCTTAACATATGAAAAAAAGAAGATCTAACATAATAAACTAATTTAAGAAAAGATTATCCATTTAAAATATCAATGGAGAATAATTAAAAAGCCAGAACTTTACAAAAATAAAATAAAAAAAAGTCTTACCTCCCCAGTTTATCCTTATCTGGATCCATGTCACTAAGATGGAGGGAAAAAATATTTCACTGGAAAATTTTAAAACAGCAACAGAATTTCAGTCTAATTAAATACCATCATGGAATATAACATTTGGCTTATTGATATTTTCAGACTTGTTATAAATAAATTAACAGAATATTGTTTAAACTTACTCAAATGAGAAGCCATCAATTCTGAAGAAAAAAAGTAAAAAATTTATTAATATCATTGAAATGATGAGCATGTTTACAATGTCTAAGATGTGAAGACACACAAGATGCAAGTGTTTCGTTTCCTGTGTTAAACAAGATCTAACAGAAACAGATGAGATGGAAACATGTTTCAGTTCATTGCTACGGTCTGACTATTTGCTGCCATTTGAAAATGAACAAATGAGAAAACTCAGTGGTGTTTGTATCCTTACTGGTAGTCCGTGCTGCTGCCTTTTCTCTTGCGGTTGTAGTCCATGCCAGGCGTGCTGATGGAGCTGGAGATGAGATCAGTGGAGCTAGGGGACATGAAGTCAGTCATTGTAGACGAGATGTCCATCCGCTGGTCTGCCATCAGGTCATCTGCACAGCAAAGACTGTGTTAGAGCAGAGACGGCCTTTGCATGCATGTGAAATTATTCAACAGCAGGAGTTACCAAAAACTTTAAAATACTCAAAATGATTTCGGAAAATATGTTGTGGTAGAACTATAGCTGCTTTTAGCACCGAATAGTAGATGGCTTCTTGCTCAGCATCTGATTCCCTAGCATGTAAATCACCATCTGTTCTGAAATCATAATGTGCTGTGAGGCTTGCACAGTCAACCTGGAGCAATGTAATCAGATAACAAATGTTGAATTACTGCTGCAGCCCGAATTAGAATGTGATTATAAAAAAATATTTATTTCACCAGTCCAATTCTAAATGTGAAACTTGGACAATAAATGGATTCATCACACACAGAGTGATGTTTTAAGTGTTTATTTCTATTAATATGGTCAAAAATGGTTTAAAGCTGATGGAAATCAGTTCTTTTATCAGAAACTGACTCTGAATATTACAGCATTAGAAAAACAGATCAAGGACTAAAAAGTATATTTTGGCCATGTTACGGCCAACACAATCCTGAGCGCTGCCTTTCAGATGTTGTTACCAACACTGTCCATAGCGAGGCTCAGCCATAAGTGGTCCAGAAAGATGGTGGTTAGTGCTGTATTTAAAAATATTAAAGTCTGATGGAAGGAAAACATAAAATTTTGTTGAAAGAAGGTTCATACGCATCAGTAATGGAGAGCTTTGAGAGGATTGTGAAGCCACAATTAACATGTCAGCATGCCACACGCTGATTGCCTCTGTATAGACGACATTTATGAAAAAGAATACCAGCAAAGTATTGAGTGCTTAAACTGTATGTGTACATGGCTTTTAGCATGCCAAGAAGTTATTAAAATTTTCTGAGGAACTGAATTCTGTGTTTTCATTACTTTTACACCATAAACGAAGGAATTAAACAGAAAAAAATATATCATGTCCACTGTTCACTTTAATTACAGAAATAAGTCTAATTTATTAAGTTCTGCCTTTCTAGATGTGGGTACTCTATATCAAAACTCAAACTCTGCAGATTTGCTCAGAGCCTCTGACAAACAGCACTGATAATTGAGGTCTAGGTACTTTTTGCAAAGGCGGTAATTTACATAAATATCAGCAGTTTCTTGCCTACATCTGCGCATGAAACCTCAGTTATATGTGAGCACAGTGTGCAAGAGCAAAGAGACGGTAATTGGTTGCCAGAGCAAATTTGAATTAGGCAAATGTGCAATCTGTAAATTGCTGCAATTTACTGAGTGCAAACATCCTGTAACGTTTCAGTGAATCAAGCTCTGAAGATTTAGTCCTCATCACATGCACTCCAGAAAGGAATAAGTAAATCATGCACAGGTGAGTCAAACCAACGGCAAAAGTTTCACAGGAGTGACGATTGTTATGAGTGAGCGTTCACATTTGTAGAAACGATGCTGACTAACAAACCACTAGTCATGTTTGTTCTGACTGCAGAACTCTCAAAATAATGATGTTTACATCACATCAACTCTGGAAATATCTGCA